>BQNB010074944.1:2179-31624 GCA_026074375.1 Tanacetum coccineum | reverse complement strand
TAGGAATCCTTAATTATGCTCGAAATCATATCCCAAAGCTTGGGATACTCTTAAGGCCACTTTACGAGAAAACAAACGCTCATGGAGACAAAAGAATGAAGACATCTGACTATGAATTAGTCAGAAAAATCAAAGAACAAGTTCAAAACCTTCCGGACCTGGAAATTCCACCGGAAAATGCTTACATCATCTTGGAAACAGATGGATGTATGGAAGGATGGGGAGGAATAATCAAATGGAAAAAGAGCAAGGAGGATCCAAGAAGTTCAGAAAAAATTTATGCATATGCAAGTGTCAAATTCTCAACAACTCAGTCAACAATTGATGCCGAAATCAATGCATGCATTAACACCTTGGAGAAGTTGAAGATTTACTACCTTGACAAACAAGAAGTCACTCTAAGAACAGATTGTCAAGCCATTATTAGTTTTTACAACAAAACTAATAGCAATAAATCCTCAAGGGTTAGATGGATCAAGTTTGCAGATGCAGTCACCGGAACAGGCGTCAAAATTAACATAGAACACATAGAAGGGAAACATAACACCCTTGCTGATTCTCTCTCAAGACTTGTTAACCTTTGTTTTGCAGAATGCACAGGAGAAATGAAGGAATTAGCAGCAGCAGCTCTTTACTCAGTGGAGGAAGTTCTACAGTCCCCATATACCTTTCAGAAGAATATGAAGACCACCTGCGAAGAAGTCATGAAGATTTCCAACCACTTCCTAGAATCTTCACAAAAACTATCTTCACAATTGAAGAACCAGGAGCACTATACAAATATTACCAGCTCAAGGCCAACCAAACCCCAATCAGAATGGATAAATCTGATGCATGGAGATCAGTCGCTCAAGACCTTGAACTTACAGCAGCAAAAGAAGCAGTTAAAGCCATGCGACACCTACAAGCAACCATACAATACAAAGCTCAAATCTGCTTTGGGAAATCAACCAAAGATAACCACTGGTCCGATCAAAGAGAAGATGTTAGAGTTCAAAATAAAGAAGCCAGAAGAATCCTCATTGAACTGGAAGCCCTGGCATAAGGATTGGGATGCAATAACATCTAACTATTCAGAAGATGAAGTAATCAAAGACGACGACAACACAATCAACGACGACGACAAGTACCGCTACAACAGGAAAGGGTTTCTAGAAGATGACGAACGCAGTGACGATTCGATTTTTATTGTGGACCCAGGATGGGATGATTATAGTCTGCAAGCGATAAAATTGAATCGTCCCATACCACTTTGTCCAGAAGCTCGAATAGCCCTTTTGGTTTATTAATTAATTAAACATTATCTTTAATTATCCATAATTACAAAACAAGTCCTTATTGATTCAAATATGACGAATTTATACTTTATACATTAAATACTAACCAAACCTTCCACTTTTCAGAATTTACAATTTCAGTCCCTCTATTTTAATTAAATAATTTCTAATTACTTATTATATGTAATTAACCATTTTAATCCAAAATAATATCAATATGACATTTTATACCCCCCAACTTATTTTATAAAGAATATAATAAGTATAATAACATGTTTAAAATAGACCTCATAGTTTCAGAAATTACAAATCACCTCCTGATACTTTAAATACTCAAATCGGCTAATCAATTAAATCCACAAAACCCTAATTTATTTTTCCCAATCACAAACACAATTATTTCCCAATCATTAGCATTAACTACACCTTGAAAAAATAGCAAAACCCTAACCCTAATTTTATTTCTTTTCTTTTTCCTTTAATTCGAAATCGGCAAACAATGATAAATCCCCAATAATTATTCGAATCCTTCCTAAATTTTTCCAACAATTTATCTGAGTTATATGTGATATGAAAAACCTTAGAAAAATATAAAATCAATTGTATAAATATTATTTGTGCCGATTTCATAATTAGCTAAAAATTAGGGTTTCGAACATGTTTTAATTTATAAAATCAAAATAAACATGCATTAATAAATTTTTCTCTGCATAGAACGAATTACTATGATGACAATTTGAGATAAAAAATACCTTTTATGATACTTGATGATTTTAATGAATGTAATTGAAACCAGCCCGTTTGCCTTAAATTCGAACCCAAAAAAAATACCACAATCGAACCAAGCCTTAAACAATCTTCCCACTATTTTTCCCACAATACTTGACCTTCAAAACACCCTAGAAAAATCGTCCAATCCTTGGAAAAAAATTTCTTATTGACCGCCATCTTTGATTTTATTAGGTTTCATTCAAGTGTTATTGTTGTTAAGGAATTATCAAGAAATGTAATATAAAGAGATTATACTAGGAGTTATGAATGCCGAGTCAATATGGCTTTCAAATAGCTCACATCAGATTTTAATAATTAAGCCAAATATATTTATCATTATCTTAATTTATTTTGATTTAATTTGCAATATATAAATAAATAAGTATACTTAATTTCGGCATAAATATATATATATATAGAATATATAAATTAATTATTTTTTCCAAACATAAAATAAAGTATTTTAATTTTACAAAAATTTCATAATTGTCACATGTTGTAGTTTCATAATTTCTAACATTTAAATGAATTTTATTTAAGCTTTTATGGATTTTCTTGCATTAGGGGTATTTTGGTAATTTTACACTTGTTGAGATTTTTAGGTTTTACAGAAGTCATACAAAACAAGTGCATCGCGAAAAGAGAGTTACGGACATAGTCCAAGAAGAAGGAGACAGCTGGATGACACTGGTATGTGCTTAATTACACATACCTTTTTCCATTAAAAACAGACTTAAATGACCAAAAACAGACAGAAATTGCCAAATATATGTTTGTTTTGCATTTGTATTGTGCAGGAAACGGATATTTACAAAAGAACGAAAAACAAAGCCAAAAACGACAAAACTGAGCACGGAATGGAAAAGTGTGTGAAGACAACGCCAAATCGAAGCCAAAAGTCAATCGTGTCAAAAAGTCATCAGAAAAGTCAAGCAGTCAAAGTCAAAGTCAACCCCGACAAAGTTAAAGTCAAAAGAAAGTCAAAACAAAGAAAAATATAACTTGAGGGACTGTAATTGCCAATTCCTAAAGTTATATTACAAAGGAAACAAGACAAGGGTTGAAAGTGCAATTTAAGTGAAATACAACTTTAGGGGGCATTCCTGCCAACCCCCTAACCTTGTATTATTCAAGGACTACATTTGCAATAACACATATATCTCTCAGGGACTGAAGTTGACAAACCCCCAAAGTTTCAACACTACAAGGACGTGTGATGCAACCTCACATATATCTCTCAGGGACCAATTGTGATTTTTCCCAAAACTTTACCCCTTCTCCCCCAAAATTAAATCAGATAAACCCTAACCCTACCCGTTTTTCCCGCCAAAGCTCAACCCCCCAATTTCTAAGTCACGGGTACCCTTTCCTCTTCCCAAAACACTCAACCCCTCTCTTTTACCCTCCACCTTTGATTAAACCCTGGTTAAAACTTTTCCCCCTCCTCCACTACCATCACAATCACATGATGCCATGCCACCTTGGCAATCCCACACAATTTCATGGGATTTGACACCAAATCAACAGCTGTGATGACTTTTAAAGAATGATCAAAGGCCAGGATTGAAGTTTTGGTTTTGCTCTCACAAAACAAACACAACAAACACAAGAAAAAGAAGCTCAGCTGCCTATAAAAGAAGAAAAAAGAAGACATAGCAAGGGAGTTCTTTTTTGGAATCTAGTTAATTTTTCAGTTCTTAATTTTCAAGTGTAATTTCATTTTCAAGTTTACCTTTTTTTTATAAGCATTGTACCAAATCTTCTAGTTTTTAATAAAAGTGAAGTTTCAGTTTAAATCCCTGAGTTACACATTGCATTACTGCTTGTTAGTTGTTCAAATTTAAAAAAAATCACAAAAAAATTTACCTCAGCTTAAATATTTGGATGATAAGCCGAAATTGGATGGGCTTATGCACTCACTAGCTTGTTAAAAACAAGCTAGAGCTTGTTGACAGAAGCTCTAAAGAGCATTTAAGCCTTGTTTAGGGCAAAGGCATTAGTAAGATTTCATTCCCTTTCATTTTTCTTAGTTTCTACTGTAGCATTGCTTAATATTGGCTTATCAAAGTCCACTTTACTTATAGCTTGCTTATTTATCTCATTTCTTTTCATTTGAACTTTCTTAGCTATTTTCTTTTATCTTTGTATTTGATCTTTTTGGTCCTGTCTTAATTAGGTCATCTATTGTCATTACTTGTTTGCTTATTCAAACTGCTTATTTCTTTGTTTCAATAAGCCCACTATATTCCCATTAAGCTAATAATCATCTGGGATTAAGGGTTTGTTCATTAAAAACCAGCTTAATCAGCTTTAAAAACCCATTTTCAAGTCTTAAGGGGTGTTTGGGTTAACTGGTTTTGTGGGTCAAAATGGGTAATGTCATGCTTTTTGTTTTTAAGTGAGTTTTAACTAGTTAAAAGCAGGGGGTAAATGCAGTTTGTTTGAGTTTTTAAGTGTCCAAATTTATAATCATAGCTTGGATAACTTGTGCTTAAATCTGTGGACTCATAAGCTTATTTAATTAAGTTGTGTGTTTGAATCTCTATGAGTCAAGTTTTCATGATAATTTGTGTATGTTTAAGTGTTCAATCATCTTAGAATAGAAGTAGCCAAACCTGCATGTGAGCATTTGCTCTTTGATAGAAAGCATAAAGTCAGCAGCTGTTGACTTAAACAGCAGTTTTCACAAGTTTTTTTTTTGCATTTAAGATTTTCAAACCCCTTGATGACTGCTGAATTTAGAAGCCCCATAGGAATACTTTAAGCTCTAATAAGCCTCATTCCCTTGAGAAGCCATTTGACAGCTTAAAATTGAGCTGAATAAGCCCCCAGTAGGTTGTTTGGCTTTGTTGTGCCCTGGTGCAAAAGCCCAAGTTTAAGCCCAACTTTATCAGCTTATTTGTGTAGTAAGCATTAAGCTTTCTACATTTTTAGAGAGCCCATAAGCTCTTTAATAAGCTTTAGGAAGCCCATACCTTAAGACACCTTTTAGGTGGCTTATTTTTAAGCCAAGAGTAGGCTTGTGACTGTTTTTCAAACAGTTTTAAGCTCAAAAGCTCAATTAGCTTATTTGAGCTTGTGGCTTATTGTTGTTGCTTGTTTCTTGTTTCATTAGGTGTATTAGGTTAGTTTAGATAGATTTTTAGGAAATTTAGCTTATTTTGAGCTTTTTAGAGCTTATTTTCAAATCTGCCAAAAAAAATCCCCTGGTGCAAAAGCCTGTTTTGACAGCTTCTTTAAGCTGTCATTCAGCTTACCATTTTCTTTCTTTTTAGCATTTTTGGCTAGCTTATAGGGTGTGCTTTAAGCCCCTATAAGCTCAGCCATTGGGTCCCACTTTAAGGGCTTAAAAATAAGCCCTAAAAGTGCCCCAAGGGCCTGTTTGGCCTGTAGCCAAACCCCCTTTGGCTTAATTTGCTTATTTTAGCTTATTTCTCTTTCATTTTGGCTTATTTATGTTTAGGGTAGCTTATTAGGTTAGTTTAGGTTAAATTTACCTTAGTTAGCTTTGCTTAGAGCTTATTGCAACTTATTTGAGTGCTTAGCCTAAATTTCTAAGTGATTAAGCTTTTCTAAGCTTATTGCTCTTTCAAATTTGCTTATTTAGGGCCTGCACTTGCTTATTGTAACTAGTAGAGTTTAAGTTGTTAGCTAGTTAGCCTTTTATAGCTTATTTGCATAGTTATAACTTTTTAAGAATCCAAAAAAGAAAAAAATAAGCCTTAAGCTTACTTAAGCCATTCTGTCACTTTTAAGCTCATTTTCCAGCTTATTTATAAGCTTTTGTAAAAACTTGTAGTTATAAAAATTGCTTATTTATAAGTCCTTTGTAAGTTTGTAAAAAAAATTTAAAATAAAAATAAAAGGGGAAGGCCAAAGTCCCGGGTGAGCAAGACTCGAACCCGGGACCTCAAAGCCCTCAACCCTTTATAAACACAACACACACTACCGCTGCGCCCTTGGGTCTTTTCTGTTAGACCTTTGGGCGCTTTGGTATTTAAGGGTGTTTTGCCCCATAAGCTTTATAAGCTGTTGAGCTTATTTTGACAGCTTATTTGATAAGCTGTGACAGCTTATTTTGACAGCTTATTTGTTAAGCTGGTCAAGCCAGCATATTTTTCTTAGGACCGTCACACTTTCAAGTATTTTTTGTAAATTTTTCAGATTTTTATAAAATCTTTTAGTATTTTTTATAATTTATTTTCTTTTTAAACTTTTTGGGTCAAACGACCTCCGTTTTTAGTCTAGTTTTTTTAAACTTCGTTTTTAGTCATCTAGAATCTATTTTAGCTTTTAAATTTGTTCTAGGGTTTAAATTGTAAAATTTAGGTTTTTGACCCTCGTTTTTCGTGCCCGTTTTAGGATTTAAGTTATTTAGCTTTCGTTTTTAGGTTTAATTAATTTGTTTTTGCATCTTTAATCTTAGAAATAGAAAAATCAATCATACCTTTGTCATATTCGAACATCAATCATCAATCCGTCGTTCGATTTTCCATTTAAGCCTCGTTGGGACAAAACGACCCGGGAATCATACTTCCGGCTACATATATATTTTATTTTGGTGAACTTTTGACCATTCCTTGTGTAAAGGTAATTGTTGAGTGTTTGTCTTATATTATTTTTATATAATATTATTGACGAATCAATTTTTGGCGCCGCTGCCGGGGAGGCTGAAAACGATTATCGTTACGTTTGACAATTTGTGTTTGAATCTGTGAATATTTTCTTCTAAAGAAAATATAAAAAGTACAAAAATATTTTTCATTTTCTTTTATTAGTATAATTATCATATAAAAACAAAAGAAAAACAAACAAAAAAAATAAAAACATTGTCTTAATCAAGAAATAAAATTCATAAATTGGTAAAAATACCAAAATATAATATTCTCAATTGAGGTATTTTCATAATAACTTTCGGTAGAAATTGTTAGTTAACAACTAGAACAAAGATTTTAATAAACTTTGTCATGGTGTCTATTTCACGACGTTACGCTCAACCTTGAAAGGGTAAACACAAACTAAAATGTGGGTATAAGGAGGGTTGGTTCCGTAAGGAAACTACGACCACGAAAGGAGATAAATAAGATTCAAGCTATTCATTCTACCTTCTACTTACCATGTGCGTTTATCCTTTTTGAACTTTTTTTTTTTTTGAACGGCAAAGATGGAATATATATAAAAAAAGAGACTAGCAAGACGCTAGAAACTTAAAGTACAATTATCTTTTTGAGAGCTACCATGAAGTAAGTAGATTATTTGGTCGAAGTTGTACGTATCTTCATGGTCGTTAAAATCAATGTGATAAATCATTAGAAAAACAAAAAAAAATAGTGTAAATTTTCTTTTTATATTTCTATTTTGTGTATGCGCACTCGTTCTCAAGCCCGTAAACGTCGACAACAACAAGTCCGACAAACTTCTATGGAATCACCAAATCTTGAGAAACCAAATAACAATCAAGAAACTTTCAAATCTCTCTAATAGTTCGCATGGCGATAATCGAAACTATGGCGCAATTACTCGATAGCACCCAACGAGGTTACGAGGATGTGATCGTTCGGTCTCGAAATTACAACGACAAAACTTTGAGATCAAGCAAAGGGTGTAGTTTAATCTGTCGTTCAAAAACAAGCATTTTTTTGGACTTTGAATAAAGAAGACCCTAATGCCTCAACATCGATATTTTCAACATGATCACTTTATACGATAAGTTCGAACGTCTCGAGTACGTCGGTAAACTTATGTTTTACACATTCTTCCCTCGAGGTGAGCCAGCCCGGATTAGATTGAAAAAGAGCCCCCTCGATCGATTCATACATGGGATGATCTTGTTTTGAAATTCATTACCAAATTCTTCTATATCCCTCTAAAACAATCAAATATTGAAATGAAATCACGAGATTCTACAAAAATTTGATGTGAAAACGTTTTACGAGGACATTTGGGACACGATTCCAATGATCTTTCATGGGGAATGTCCAGCATCATGGGTTTTCAGAAGTGCTTCAATCGATAAATTCTATAATGCCCGTAATTTCAAATGCATCAAAGAGTCATTATGAACTCCGCTGCGCTTGGTGGTGGTAAACTTTCTAGATTAAAATGCCTCGAGGGAGAATGCCTCACTATAAAATCATCGTGAGCAAGTCAAAAGTTCGTCAATCATGAAGCTTGGCCATTGCTTCCAAAGTGAGGAGAGCTCTTCTACCCCTAGACAGTTTCATCCGATGTTGCTGAGCTGAAAGATTATGGTTTAGAGCTTTGAATTCCTCGATAAGAAAAACCAAACCCCAGCTCCCGTAAAATCAGTTGAGCAAAGTTGTGTAACTTGTAGGGGAGGTGGTATGTGCTTAAATACACATACCTTTTACCTTTAAAAACAAGCTAAAATAACCAAAAACGACTGTAAAATGCAACATTTATATGACTTGGTTTATGCTAATTGTACTGTGCAAGAACGGATAACCATGAAAAGGACGAAAAACAACGCCAAAACGACTTAACCGGACTCGGCCCAACCCACCTTCCACATACACCTGCAGATAACTAAAATGGTATCATGATATTATGGTTGAAATGAAATCATGGTTACCCCACAAACCCCACAGCGTTTAACATAAAAAACAAACCTACTAAATTTAAATAAATCTAAAAAATAAAAAACCCAAAAGTTATAAAAACACAAACCCACCACAAAATAACCAAAATATAAAAAGACTGTGTGTCTAACATCCTTTCCATTAAACCAAAAGTAAAAAAAAAAAAACTGAAAAAAATTAGAAAAAAGCAACACTCCCGAAACCCTTCCCTGCAAGAATCAAACCTCCTCTCACTTCAATAAAGAAAAAAAACAATGACTAAAAGATGTGAAAGACAAAGCCAAATCGAAGCCGGAAGTTAATCAAGTCAAAAATGTCAACAGAAAAGCAATTGTGTTCAACAGACAAGGTCAACCCAAGTAAACCTCGAGGCCATAAGTCAAAGAAATATTAGTTTATCGCGGACTGAATTGTAAATCCCTCTAAACTCATATATAGAAGAAGAAAGAGGAGAAAAGAAGGACAATGCGGCCCAAATTTCCATTTTTGGCAAAGCTATACCACAACGGGCCATAGCCTGCCTAATCCCTCAAATTGTACACCAGGGACGACGAAATGGTTGTAAATGAGTTGTATAACTCTTGGGACCTTGGTTTGCCAAGTCCCAAAATTATTATTAACCACAAGGAAGTACGAGGTGCAAATAAACCATATTATCATATAATTACATCAATTTTTTGCCCAAAGGGCTATTTTAAAATCGATTCATGAATCGTCCCAAAACACGCGATTTAGGCCATAATACACGTACCCGTTAAGTATACCAATATAAGTATGTGTAACCCGTAGCTATGAGATCAAAAATTACAAATTTTAATACCTTCTTAGGGTCAAATTTTTCATGAAAAATGAGCCCTATAGGATGTTTTAAAATAATTTTACAAAACCATCAAAAAAATACGTGTTTTAGCCATAATTACGTATGCCCGATAATCATATGACATCATATGATGGTTCGTGATACCACTAAAGGTGATTTTACAAATAAATAACATGTAAATAATAGATAAACGCAGCGGATAAATCACCTATCAACGGATCCGTATAGCCATATGATTAATCGAATGAAAACAAAATAACAGTATACCTTGTATGCGTTTAATTACACATACCTTTCACCATTAAAACCGGACTTAAATGACCAAAAACGTGCCAAAAATACATTGTATTTGTATGTTTCCATTTATATTGTGCAGGAAACGGATATCCAAAAAAAGGATGAAAAATCAAGCAAAAACAGACAAAATCGAGCACGGAATGAAAAAGCGTGGAAAAGCCAAAGTCAAAGTCAACCCCGACAAAGTCAAAGCCAAAAAGTCATCAAGTCAAAGAAAATACAACTTTAGGGACCAAACTTGCCAAATCCTAAAGTTGTATAACAAGGATAAATACTACAAGGACTGAAGTTGTAATTATGCCATATATAACTTTAGGGGGCCATTTCTGCCAAACCCCTAAAGTTATATAACGAAGGACCATTTTTGCATAGCACCAATATACCTAGGAGGACTAACTCTGCCAATTCTCTTTTAACTTTATCACCTAAAGGACGAATTGTGCAAAATACCCATATAACTTGAGGGGCTTGTTCTGCCACCTTGCCAAACTTTCTCCCCTGCATAACAACACAAACAGACACACTCCCTTCTTTCCCGCCAACACCATTTGGCACTATTCATCATCCCCCTCGACCTTTCCTGCAACAAAACTACAAAACCCATTACTCCCATCCACCCCCACCTCACAAGACAACAAGGACAGCTTGGCAATCCTAAGCTTTACTATTGGACATGGAATGAGGACAAGTAATCAACGGGTATGATCAAATGACTTTGGGACCAAGGCAAAAAGGATGGCTGAGATTGCTTTATGTTTCTCCTCACCAAGAAAACACAACAAACACAGCACAAGGAAGCTCAAGACCCTAGTATAAGTAGTAGCAGTTTGTAGCCATTTAGAGGTGTCGAATTTTAGTGTTTTCAAGGCAAAAGCTTGTAACCTTAATTTGTACCCTTTAATACTGTCTTTTTAATACATTGCAACTTTAATTTTCTGTCTTAAAATTTCTTGTCATTTATTTTTATGCAATTTACTTGTTTTCCTTAAATACTTGTCATTTAAATCATTGTCTCTTAAATACCGTTTGTTAAGCTCATTTATAAGCTTTTAAGACCTTAAAAGCCTATTTGTAAGCTTGTTTTTATTTTCTGTCAAAAAACTAAAAAATCCAAAAAAATATATAAAAAAAAGAAGAAATCAAAGGAGCATGGTTAAAATGGAAGACCTTGGGTTTTAGAGCTTATGGTAAGCACATAGGGATTGTTTTTAAGCTTTGAAAGCTTATTTCATAAGCCTTAACTTGGACCCTTTGTAAGTTTTCAGTTTTTCATATTTTGCATTTTTGCTTATTGCTACTGTTCATTAGCTTATTTGTGCTTATCTTGTTGCTTATCTAGCTTATTATCTGTGATTTATGCTTATGTGTCTTATTTTAGTGCTTATTTGTCCTTAGATTGTGTTTTCTTTTGAAACTGCTTTATTTGCCCTTTTATACTGCTTATTTTTATATTGCTTATCTAAGTACTTATTTTTGCATGTTCATTGCTTATTTTTACTTATTCTTACTTAGTTACTATCTGTTTTTAAGTTTCTATGCTTAAATCAGCCTAGGATTAGCTTAAAATTTGATTTTAATCTTTTAAGGGGTGTTTGGGTTAAGGGTACAAAACGGGTCACTTGGGGTTTAAAACCATTTGGGTCACCCTAGCCATCTTTGGCAAACATTTTTAAGAGTTTTTTATCAGTTTCTGAAAAAGTTTAGAGTTAAAAATTGTTTTTAAAGTTTTATCAAATTGTCCTTTGAATCTGTGTTGACAAAACTGATTCAAAATGTTTGCTTTGATTCAGCTTTTAAAACCAACCTTTGGAACTTGTTTTTGACTGTTTTTAAGACATAGATGCAGTAGGATTAGTTCCTTTTGGTTAGTTCTTGTTCTCCTCAAAACTGTCAACTTTTCTTTAGCCAAACCTTAAGTTTAAAAAGATTTTTTTTTCCTTAAATATCAGCAGCTTTAACTTATTTGTAGCTTCTCAATTTTTGAGCACAAGCTCATTAGGAGCTTGTGTCCATCTGTTTTAACTCCCCTTTAAAATTTCTAGGCTCATTTGCAGCTTATTCATAAGCTGGCTTTAAGCCCTTTCGAAATTAGTTAAAACTCCTGGTGCAAAAACCACTCTTCAGCCCCCCCTCTTTTAGTGCTTATTTTTGCTTCAAGTTTTAATCTTATTGATTTTTTAGGAAGCCTATAAGCTACTCTTTAAGCTCCTATAAGCCAGAAAGCCAAAAACCACTCTAAGGGCTTAAAAATAAGCCCCAAAGTGTGTCACTTGACCTGTCTTACATGCAGTTTTAGTCCTAGTGCTTATTGTCATTTCTTGTTTAATTGTTTGTTCCCTTAGCTTATTTTTATTTTCACTTGCTTATTAGGGTTAGGCTATTAGCTGTTAGTGCTTATTTAGGTTTTGCCTTTGCTTATTTTGCCTTAGATAAGCCCACAGTTTAGCTTAGCTTGGGATTAGTTGAAAATTAAGTCTCTCTTTTTAGTTGCTTATTTGTGGCTTTTTTGTTTGATCTTTTGTGCTTATTTGTTGCTGCATTAGCTTATTAGGTTAGTTTAAGCTTGTTCTTTTTTTTTTTTTCTTTCTTTTTTTTTTTTTTTTTTTTTTTTATAGCTTTTATGTGGATTTGTTCTTAAGCTTATTTGAGCTTATTTGATTCTTAGTGTAAAATTTTAAGTGTTTTAACCCTTTCTAGCTGTTCTGTCTCTTTAGCTTATTTTCTTTGCTTATTTTTGCTCTATTTTGCTTTTTAGGAATAGCTTATTGCTTATTTTAGCTTATTTTCATTTTCCATTAGCTTATTTGAGCTTGAACTGCCTAACAGTTAAGCATACTTTTTGTCTTAGAGTAAATTTAGCAAACTGCCTTTTTTTTTGCTTATTACGTGCTTATTTGTTAAGTTACAAAATTTTTGTCTTTTTTAAAGTTCCTTATTTTCATCTTGTTTAAAAAGTTGTAAAAAATGAAAAACAAAAACATTAGGATTAGGGGAAGCCCCAAGTGAGCAGGGCTCGAACTTGGGACCTCAACCCCAATCTTACCAACGTTATAACCACACACTCTACTCCAGGTATGCTACAAGAGCTATCCGGTGTGAGGTTGCCATAATTTATTACTATAAAGGCTAATTAGCCATTAAGCCTTAAGCTGTTCTAGCTTATACGGCTTATTTATAAAGCCCACATCTTCTAGATTTGTATTTTTCATAGGAACGCAGTAACCTTAATCCACTTTTCTGTATTTTTTCACATTTTTCCAATATTGTTTACTATTTTTTATCATTTATTTTCTTTAAATCTGTTTTTTTATTATTAAAAATTAAATAAAAATCAAAAAATATTTTTCTTTTTTAGAAAATTTTATTTTATCATATTACATTTAGAAAAAATAGAAAAACTTTCCGTAGGGTCATTTTTGCAAAATTTTGTTTTTTAAAGAGCGGGATTCGTTCCCGTGCTCGTTTTTCGTACTTTCTAGCTCAATTTAGCTCCGTTTTCGTTCTAGTTTTCTTTAAACTTCCTTTTTAGTCAATTTAAGTCCATTAAAAGTGAAAAAATCAATTTAGGCTTAATTTTTAAAAATTAGGGTTTTTAGTGTGTCGTTTTAGCTTCCCGCTTTCATTTTTAGTTAGTTTGTGTAATTTTCTCGTTTTTAGTGTAGATTGCTTTATTTTTCCCATAGATTTAGAAATCCAAATCCAAATCTTTTTCATTCAAACATCAAATATCAAACCGACTCTCGACTTTCCAATTCACTCCTCGTTGGGACTACGACCCGGGAATATCATATCCTTCACTGCCCGGATTCTATTGATTTTTTTTAGATTATCCTTATTATATATATATAAGTATTATATATTTATTTATATAAAAAGGGTTAATTAAAAAAGTATCAATCAATTTTTGTCGTATTTTCCAGCTTATTTAGATTTGGTGTAAAAAGTTGTTTTTTTAAAGTTGCTTATTTTTTAGTTTTTTATAAGTTTTTTTTTTAAAAAAAGAGAAAAAAAGTTTTCACAAAAAGAGAGAAGCCCAGGTTTAAACCTGAGACCTCCCCCCTTTATCAACGTCCCACACACCACAAACTCATACAATTGTGCTACAATAGCTCATCCAGTATGAGTTTGCACATCTAATTACTTAAGGCCTTTTTAGCCCAACTAGCCCAACAACCTGTTTTGCTTATTCAACAGCTTATTTGATAAGCTGTTTCTTCTGGCTTATTTTTCTTAGATTAAGATTTGTTATAGCTACTTTCTGTAATTTTTTTAGAATTTTTATAAAACGTTTAATATTTTTTATCATTTAATTTCTTTAAAATCGTATAATTCATAATAAATAATTAAAAAGTCAAAAAAATATAATTCTTTTTTAGAAAATTTTCTTTTATCATTTTTCATTTAGGAAAAATAGAATTTCTTTCATAGGGTCATTTTTGCAAAATTTTAGTTTTTAAAGAACGGGTTTAAAACCCCGTTCTCATTTTTTGCGTTTTAAGTTTAATTGCCTTAATTTTTCTGTCCCCGTAGACTTAGGTTTTCCTTTTATGCCTAATTTATGCTTCCCGTAGATTTTTAAGTTATTTTAAATGCCTTTTAATGTTTTCCCGTAGTTTTAAGTTTACCTTAGTTTAAATTACATTAATTTCCCGTAGTTTTAGAAAACCCATTATTTCTTTGATTATTCAAGCATCCAATTGTCAAACCAAATACGTATCCGTCAATTTCACGCCTCGTCGGGGATAAACGACCCGGGCCCAGTTTTAAACTTTGTGGATAACGGAGTGAGAAACCGATACTTCCGGTAATACTATACTATATATTTAATATAATTAACCCTAAAAAGTTGATCATCATTTTAGCGCCACTGCCGGGGAGGTGTGTTGCGACAATATCGTTACGGTTTGACGATTAGTGACTTGAAGAACCTTCCTCGTGAAGTTATCATTATCGTTTGTGAATATTTTCTTCTTATTATTTTAAAATTTTTTTAAAAAAATCAAAAATATAAAAAACATTGTCTATAAAAACAAATAAAAATCATCATCAATATAATGCTTTCAACTGAAGCATTATCATAATAAGTTCCTGAACAAAAGATTTAAAACTTGCCTTTGTGTCACTTGTGAAATACGGCTCACCTTTAAGAGATTAACAAACTATAAGAGGGGTATAAGGAGGGTTGTTCCGAGGAACTACGACCCGAAAGGAGAAGGTTTTTAATAGCTTCGCGCTTTCCCGCTCCTCCGCTCCTTTGTACGTTTTTCTTTTAAAGAGCTACCGTGAAGCAAGTTGATTATCGGTTTAAGTTCTTTGGTCTCTTAAAATAAATTGTAATTAATTATTGAAAAACTAAAAATAATCTCCTTTAACCTCTTTGCCATTTAATTCTTCTTCCTATCCCTCTCAATTGTTTAATTCTTATGGCGTCATTCAATCAACGTCATTGTTTTCATTGTAAAGACCCGTTAGAAGAACATGAACGTTGTCAACGGTGTACTTGCAAGAGGTGTTGGTCTGGTCTTAGTTAAGGATTTTGCCACATTTGTAATGAATATTCATCAATTGATGACTCTAATCCAAATTCTTTCATTGATTCTCCACAAGTTTTCAACCCACCTCCGTAACCCTTAACTCATTCCATTGAGTCATTGAATGCAAATCCTAACTTTGATAACACACCTCAGGAACAAAGTTTCCACTATCAAGACCCCAGTGAAAATTTTGCTCAAAATTTTTCATAATATCCTCCACAAATCAACCAAAATTTTTGTTACGGATGTGGGGATTCGTTAGACGATTTATTTTGTCAATGATGTACTTGTGAGTTTTATGGGAACGGTGCTCATTATGCTTACGATTGTCCACCTCAAGTCTCGTTTGTCTACAATCAGGACCTTTGTTTCAATCAAAACTATGATAATTTTTCACAAACTTTACCAAGTTTTCAACAATAATATATTTGTTGTACCCGCTGTGGGGGCCCGCATAAGACTTGTCAATGTGATCAATTGGTCTTCGATGAGCCTTATTGTGCAAATTGCGGGGGTCTTCATGAGACTTTCCAGTGTTAACCGATAAACCATAATTATTACGAACATAATCCGTGTTATGATTCTAGTTATTCTGGTTTTGACCAAATTGAACCCCCGCAGTTTCCCGTTATTCATCAACCTCCTCAAGAGATGAGTATCCAAGATATGGAGGATCTGAAGAAGCAATATTTAGATGAAATGAAAACTTTAATTAATGAAAAGGATTATCGTAGTGGGAGAATTGATATTGAGATTAAGATTAATGAGCTTAAGGAAAATTTCTATAAAATGAGTATTGAAATCAATAAAAAGAAAAAGCTTCAAACACTAGAGCAGGTGGCTAATCTCAGTACTTATCCTTCACGACATTTCAAATCTTTTTGCTACGACAATGATGATGACGAGGATTATACTATTGCAATCACACCCGAGAAGCCCGTTGACTCTCTCATAATAGAAGACGAGCATCTTGACACTATTTCGGAAACGGAATCGGACGAATTCATAAAGTCTAGTGTTGAGAACCTTGTCCCAACCCCAAGTGAGTCCGAGGATTTCTTCGATATCGAAAGTGAGTGTGATGTACCCGATTGTGATGATTCTCAAACGACAAATTTTTCAACGTTTTCCAATCCTCTCTTTGACGATTCTACCTCTAGTGATGACGAGTCAAGTCATGAGGAGGTTATTGACGTATTGAGTTTTAAAACTTATACCAACCCTCTTTTTGATCTTGACGAGGAAATTGTTTCTAATGAGTTTAATCCGATTCATAATGAAGACCTCGATTCTACGCCGAAAGATGTTCATTTTGATGTCGAGTCTTATCTTTTGAATAATTAGTCAATCGTGATACTTTGAATGCTTCCCTTCCCAATATTGATTTTCTTTTTGATGAGTTCGCCGGTGAACTCACTCGTCTCCAATTAATTCCATCGGGAATTGATAATATCAACCTTGATTCGGAGGGTGATATCTTGTTTTTGGAGAAATTGCTTTACGATAACTCTTCTCCCCGACCACCGGAAGCTTTTCAAGCTAATTTTGATACGATCATCGAGTCTCTTCCTACACTTTCTATCCTCGTAGAGGATAGTGACTCTCTTAGGGAAGAGATTGATATATTTTCTGGTCCGGATGACTCAATACCACCGGGTATTAAGAGTGTTGATTTCGACACGGAAGATGACAATAATTCAACTTCCCTTCCCGAGTTCGATTCATTTCATGTTTATTATCCTGATTTAGGAGATTCAACCATTAATGTGGTGGAAGACATCCCCGTGGATGTGCCTAATATTTTGGCCACCCATCCCGCCCCTCTTATGGATTTCGACTTCATTCCTTCTCATAATGATCTCGAATCCGATCCTGATGTTTTTTCTCCTTCTGGAGATAGAAACAAGATTTATGATCCGAGGATATGCATTGAAGTCGAATCCATGAGAATTCTTGCTACTCTTTCCCCCGTGATTAATACTTTACTTCCATTTTCATCTGAAAATGAAGACAAAGTCTTCAATCACGGTGTTCTTGCTAATAGGGAGAAATCTCCTCCTTCTTCATCACATCGGGGCTTGAAAGCTTTCCAGCTTTCTCCTGAAAGCCCGATGATGATTCATGGAGACAACACTCCTAATTTGGGTGTTCGTCATCCACATTTCTATCCCCCTTGACAAGCTCAAGTATGGGGGGATCGGGTCAAGCTAAGTGACCTAAAACAAGCGCTTCGTGGGTGGCAACCCATGCTTATCCTAGTATAATCGTAGTAGTAGTATGGTAGTTATGTAGTAATGAATAAGTGTTTTGTTGTTGTGAGAGGCTCGCCTCTTTTCCATTTTTTTTGTGTTTTTGTGTTTTTATATTATCCAGGTTTCCCGGATTTTGAAGCCTCTCAGTGCTCGCAGTTTTTGTCCTCATCATCACAAGAGCTTCACATCCTCACTTCATTGGGAATCTGCTATCAAATCTTATCGACTAACGTTTATTCTTTAAGCATAACTTATAATACGCTTTATGGATTTACGTAGAGACCTTCGTAAAACATTGAGGACCATGTTTATATTGCAGAGCGATAAGGTGTGTATCGAGCTTCATTTCGACGAGACTGAGCATAGCGATATTTTGATCTTTATTGACGCTCAATCTCTGAGGCGTCTTGCGAGCAGATACTCTAGCCAAGCAATCATGATGAGCAAAGCTGCGCCAAACGCAGCGTGGAAAATGAGATTGATAAACTCAGCTTTTGCAAACAATAAAATAGTGTTTTGTCACACATTTTGACTTTCCTGCTGGGGTAGAATAAGAGTACATTTTGGACTCGCTCGAAGCGTGTTGAGCTCTAGCTTGTTTCTTTAACTTTTAGACTAGAGCGTTCACAATCTTCACGCGAAGAACAAAAAATGATAGGAGTAAGTATGAGTTGGATGCGAAACAAGGAATATTTGTAAATCTTAAGAGCATTCTGTGTTAATTTGTGGCTTTTTCTCCCATAAGCTCTTAACCTGATTAATATACGTGCTATTTTTGGAGATTAAACTTAAATCAACAGTTTTTATTTTAATGTAGTTAATATGCAAACTTTAGGCCTTATTCAAATTTATACTTGATGTTTTCCAAAAAGAAGTCCTTCTATAGTATCATGAAAAAAAAAATGATGAAGAAAAATGAAAAAAAATGATATGTAATAAATATAAACTGAGGCTGATAAAGTTTGTTTGTAGCTTGCGGCTCGACAACCGATGTTACAGCCTTCTAAAAACGCCCATGATAAGAATAATAATCGAACGTGATCAAAGTTTGCTCGCAATCTTGACGGCAAGCACAACCGATGTTGCAAGCCTCTAAAAGTCGAGGTTACAATGCTAAATGTTTAATAGTAAGTTGATAGAATGAAGTAATAGATTTCTTTTGTTGAACTTTAAATATGCTTTTGAACTTTGACTATTCTATTTATATAAGCTATGTGTATACGAGAACACCTAAGGCCCGTGAGTCCGATACTAAGTCTCTGTGCGGTGTCAAAAGCCTGGTCACATTAGTCCGTCAGTTGGGATGTTCCGAACGGAAAGTCACTCACATGGGAGATGATCTCGCGCTTCAAACTACAATATTTCTCGGGTGGAACGTGAAACAAGAATTTTGAAAAACGTTGATCCTGGTTGAAATTCAAATATCACATACACCTAAATATACTAATTGTCGGAAGTGAAAAGTTTCACAAGTTGCAAATAGAGTAGGTGTAGCAACTTAACTAATATTTAAACCGTGATTCGATATAAAGCTTGGTTTGGAATAAGTGAAAAGTCGGGGACGATGAATTTATCCTTTTTGGGGCATTCTCGGATCGAAATGCATCTTGTTCTATGATCCCTTAAAGTTATAAAATAACGAAAGTCAAATAAGTTAGTTGCTTAATGAAAAAAATGAAAAATACAAAAATATGTGTAGATCTTTAAAAAATGGTAAAGACAGGGCTTTTCAAAACTTATGAGTCTTTAAATTCCCCTTGACGAACACTTAGCTACTTTTCGAGGTTATTAGTCGAGGGGGATCGAGATTCTTAGTTTTCTAAGTGCTTACTTCATAGCATTGCGTGAGGACACGACAATATCTTAGTATGGGGGATTTTGGTATGCGTTTAATTACACATACCTTTCACCATTAAAACCGGACTTAAATGACCAAAAACGTGCCAAAAATACATTGTATTTGTATGTTTTCATTTGTATTGTGCAGGAAACGGATATCCAAAAAAAGGACGAAAAATCAAGCAAAAACAGACAAAACCGAGCACGGAATGGAAAAGCGTGGAAAAGCCAAAGTCAAAGTCAACCCCGACAAAGTCAAAGCCAAAAAGTCATCAAGTCAAAGAAAATACAACTTTAGGGACCAAACTTGCCAAATCCTAAAGTTGTATAACAAGGATAAATACTACAAGGACTGAAGTTGTAATTATGCCATATATAACTTTAGGGGGCCATTTCTGCCAAACCCCTAAAGTTATATAACAAAGGACCATTTTTGCAAAGCACCTATATACCTTGGTGGACTAACACGCCAATTCTTTTCTCTTTTATAACTTTATATCACCTAAGGACGAATTGTGCAAAATACCCATATAACTTGAGGGGCTTGTTCTGCCACCTTGCCAAACTTTCTCCCCTGCATACCAACACAAACAGACACACTCCCTTCTTTCCCGCTAACACCATTTGGCACTATTCATCATCCCCCTTGACCTTTCCTACAACAAAACTACAAAACCTATTACTCCCATCCACCCCCACCTCACAAGACAACAAGGACAGCTTGGCAAACCCAAGCTTTACTATTGGACATAGAATGAGGACAAGTAATCAACGGGTATGATCAATTGACTTTGGGGCTCTCTCTTGGTCTCTAGCGCACAGGATGGCTAGAGTTGCTTATGTTTCTCCTCACCAAGAAAACACAACAAACACAACACAAGGAAGCTCAAGACCCTAGTATAAGTAGTAGCAGTTTGTAGCCATTTAGGGTGTCGAATTTTTGTGTTTTCAAGGCAAAAGCTTGTAACCTATACACTTGAGTACCTTTAATACTGTCTTTTTAATGCATTGCAACTTTAATTTTATGTCTTAAAATTTTTTATCATTTATTTTTATGCAATTTACTTGTTTTCCTTAAATACTTGTCATTTAAATTATTGTCTCTTAAATACCGTTTGTTAAGCTCATTTATAAGCTTTTAAGACCTTAAAAGCCTATATGTAAGCTTGTTTTTATTTTCTGTCAAAAAACTCAAAAATCCAAAAAAAAAATTATAAAAAAGAGAAATCAAATAGCATGGTATAATGGAAGACCTAGGGTTTTAGAGCTGTATGGTAAGGCACATAGGGATTGTTTTTAAAAGCTTTGAAAGCTTATATTCATAATCGCTTAACTTGAGCGCGCAGAGATGACCGTGAGAGAGTGCAAGAGAGAGCATACTTTTTGCAGAGGAATTTTGCTTATTGCTACTGTTCATTAGCTTATTTGTGCTTATCTTGTTGCTTATCTAGCTTATTATCTGTGATTTATGCTTATGTGTCTTATTTTAGTGCTTATTTGTCCTTAAATTGTGTTTTCTTTTGAAACTACTTTATTTGCCCTTTTATACTGCTTATTTTTATATTGCTTTAATCTAGTACTTATTTTTGCATGTTTCATTGCTTATTTTACATATTCCTTACTATAGTTTACTATCTGTTTTTAAGTTTCTATGCTTAAATCAGCCTAGGATTAGCTTAAAATTTGATTTTAATCTTTTAAGGGGTGTTTGGGTTAAGGGTACAAAACGGGTCACTTGGGGTTTAAAACCATTTGGGTCACCCTAAAAGCCATTCTTTGAAACATTTATAAGAGTTTTTTTATAATTTCTGAAACAATTGTTTAGAGTTGAAAATTGTTTTTAAAGTTTTATCAAATTGTCCTTTGAATCTCTGTTGACAAAACTGATTCAAAGTGTTTGCTTTGATTCAGCTTTTAAAACCAACCTTTGGAACTTGTTTTTGACTGATTTAAAGACATAGATGCAGTAGGATTAGTTCCTTTTGGTTAGTTCTTGTTCTCCTCAAAACTGTCAAATTTTCTTTAGCTAAACCTTAAGTTTAAAAAGATTTTTTTTCCTTAAATATCAGCAGCTTTAACTTATTTGTAGCTTCTCAATTTTTGAGCACAAGCTCATTAGGAGCTTGTGTCCATCTGTTTTAACTCCCTTTAAAATTTTAAGCTCATTTGCCAGCTTATTCATAAGCTGGCTTTTAGCCCTTTGAAATTAGTTAAAACTCCCCTGGTGCAAAAACCCCTTTTCAGCCCTTCTTTTTAGTGCTTATTTTTGCTTCAAGTTTTAATCTTATTGATTTTTTAGGAAGCCTATAAGCTACTCTTTAAGCTCCTATAAGCCAGAAAGCCAAAAACCACTCTAAGGGCTTAAAAATAAGCCCCAAAGTGTGTCACTTGACCTGTCTTACATGCAGTTTTAGTCCTAGTGCTTATTGCCATTTCTTGCTTATTTGTTTGTTCCCTTAGCTTATTTTTATTTTCACTTGCTTATTAGGGTTAGGCTATTAGCTGTTAGTGCTTATTTAGGTTTTGCCTTTGCTTATTTTGCCTTAGATAAGCCCACAGTTTAGCTTAGCTTAGGCTTAGTTGAAAATTAAGTCTCCCTTTGTAGTTGCTTATTTGTGGCTTTTCTGTTTGTTCTTTTGTGCTTATTTGTTGCTAACATTGCTTATTAGGTATTATAGATAACTTGTTTGTGCTTATTTTCATTTTCCATTAGCTTACTAGAGCTTAAACTGCCTAACAGTTAAGCACTTTTTAGTCTTAGTGTAAATTAGCAAACTGCCACTTTCTTTTAGCTTATTTCATGATTATTTGCTAGTTATAAATTTTTTGTCTTTTTTAAAGTTGCTTATTTTTAGCTTGTTCAAAAAGTTGTAAAAAATGGAAATAAAAAATGTTGGGATTAGGGGAGGCCCCAAGTGAGCAAGACTCGAACTTGGGACCTCAACCCCATCAACCAACATTTTATAACACACTCACTAACCATAGGTATGCTACAAGCTAGCCTCATCCGGGTTAGTGAAGATTTCACAATATAATTCTTTAAGGGCAATTTAGCCCATAACTGTTTTCAGCTTATTAACGTTATTTATAAAGCCAATCTTCAGCCTTATTTTCATAAACCAGTACACCTTAATCCACTTCTGTATTTTTTTCACATTTTACCATATTGATTACTATTTTTTATCATTTATTTTTCTTTAATCGTTTTTTAATATAAAAAATTAAATAAAAATCATAAAAATGTTTTCTTTTTTTAGAATATTTATTTTATCATATTACACTTAGGAAAAATATAAAAACTTTCGTAGGGTCATTTTTGCAAAATTTCGTTTTTTAAAGAGCGGGATTCGTTCCCGTGCTCGTTTTTTCGGTAATTTTTCTAGCTACAATTTAACTTTAACTCCGTGTTCGTTCTAATAAGTTTTCTTTTAAACTTCCCTTTTTTAGTCAATTTAAGTCCTATTAAAAGTGAAAAAATCAATTTCGGCTTTAATTTTGGAAATTAGGGTTTTTAGTGGTCATTTTTTTATGCTTCCTTGGCATTTTTAATTAAAAATTTTATGTGTGTAGACATTAAACTCCTGTATCTATAGTTAGCGGATATCTTGCGATAGCGTTGTTTAGCCTGCCGTAGATTTAGAAATTTAAATCCAAATCTTTTTCATTCAAACATCAAATATCAAACCGACTCTCGACTTTCCAATTCACTCCTCGTTGGGGATAAACGACCCGGGAATATTCTATACTACTTCCGGTTCTATTAATTTTGTGGATTTTGATCCTTGTAAGTATATTTATAAGTAATTATATTTATTTATATTTATATATTTACTAAGGGTGAATTAATTTGCAAATCAATACCTTTGTAGCGTGACAACGTAGGATCGTTAGGAGACTTTAACCACAACCGGATTTACCCTAGAAACCCAACTGATTAAAAGGAGATTACCTCTGAGGAGATACATACTGCACGTCAATTTATACCACCTTGATTTTAGTCCTATAACCCGTAATGTGTAACTTTGCTTTGATCTACACTAGAATCAATGCTTGAAGATCAAAATAACTAAAACCCTAGGAGGGTGTAGTTTTGTGCCGTGACTTTTCAAAGGATAGGAGAGGGAGAGATTTTTTGCAAGTTGTTATTTTGATAAGATACAAGATATGACAAGATCACAAGCTCTTATCCTCCTTCATTTCCCTCTCTATGGTCGGCTATATGTGGGCCCAAAATAGGCTTGCCTATTTACTTGGTCCAATCTAATAACTAAGTACTAGCTTAGTAATTAGAAGCCCGTTGTTGATCCCGAGTTAAGTAGGTTATACATACACCGTAAATACAATAGATACGATATATTAAATGGTACCTCTATGTATATGTGTGTGACCCTATATGCTTACATGTGTCTAGCTGTATAATTATTTATTATGACACGAGCATACTCCAACACAATGGCGGAGCTACATGGTTTATCTTGGGAGGGCCAAAACTGAATATAATTTATTTTATAAGAGCCAAACTAGTAAATTCATACTAACTTCCAATTACTAAGCAAAAAAAATTCATTTTTCTGCATACTTTGTCAAGCTATGGGGGGGCCACCACCCTCTTTGGTCCCCACATAGCTCCGCCTTGCTCCAACAAGTTTCTGGCTGTATAAAGTGGGCTTCAAAAAACACTGATTTTTGTTAATTTTTATGATCAATGCCATTTGTTGTGCGTTTTTTTTATTCTCCTTAGAATTTAAATTTTATTAAGGATTCTTTTTTATATTTGAATTTGTGTTTTAAATTTGAAATTGATTATGCTATTGTGGCGATTGGATTTATGGTAGTGTGTTTATCTTTCTTTAAGCTATGTCATATAGTTTAGATTCCGGTATGTAGCTATGAATGTAAAATATATATACTTTGTATAAGTTGTGGTCGTATGTATTTTATGATATTTCATAAAGAATGGTGTGTAGTAACGGTTGATGATTTTATGTGCTTTTTATAAAGATTTGTTAAGGTTGCTACTTTCATATGCTTGCGTGTGCCCGTTCAATGCAGTGTATAATTTTTGGTAATGATTATTTGTTTTGTGTCTCTTGCGAATTAAAGAATAAAATGTATTTTCCTTTGACAGCATGCTATGTTTACGATATCTTATTGGGGAAATTAAAAAAGTGTGGCACTTTATAAGATCAGATTATGAAGGCAAAATATCAATGTTGTTGATTTTATGCGCTTTGTGTAAAGAATCGTTAAGGTTGCTAATTTCATATCTTGCTTGTGCCTATTTAATGCAATCTTTAGTTTGTTGTAATGATTGTTTCTTTTGTGTATCTTTCGAATTAAAAAAAGAAAATGTCTTTTGGTTTAATAATATGCCGTGTTTATGGTATTTTTTTAGGGATATGTAAAAAGCGTGTTACTATATGAAGTGAGTTTGTGAAGGCGTGTAATATCAATGTCTTCAGTGTTTTTACTTGATGTCATTCTATATAGATTTTGGATGGGTTTGCAGTTCCTATTACCGTTTGTTAGAAATAAAAATTTACTAGATCGGGAGGTCCGAGAAGCTCAAAACATGAATTAGTCATTTCTAGAGAGATAAAGTGTAAAGAGAGAAAAACGTGTTTTATTAATGAATAAAATGAATGAGGAATTACAAATGTGAGCTTCACCCCTCTAAGGAAGATTAGAGGGGTTTATATAGCTCTTACACAAGTTAACTATTGCATAATTACACATCTAGTCCTTGTGTTTTAGGCTAACTATAATCTATTGTAATTCCCGTAATGTCACCACATTTTTGGAATCCTAACAATCTTCCCCCAATGTGGTGGCATACAGGATTACTTACAACGTATCCCACAAGTACAAATATAAGTAAAAGCATTCTAAAGTTCTGCAAAAGCTAAAGATGTGTGCAGTTTTCTTTGTCTTCAACACGTACTCTAGCTTGGATCTTTTCTTCACTTATAGAAAATACATTGTTATATGTATAAACTGTATTAACTCCCCCCAGTTCATACTGCATGTCTTCAAGCAGCTTTCTTCATCAACTTCTTTTTGTCGAAGTTTCTTAATCAACTTCTCCCCAAACTAACAACCATTTTCTACAAATTCAGAGTTTGAGAGTATTAAAAAAATCAAAGTATATATCTTGAGCCATACAACCTCCTTCGTCAACACTCAAAGATATAAAGTATACCCTATAAAATACTGGTTAGCCGTATGGGGGAACATGCAAGAAATCAACAAGATCTTCTCACGTGTATATATACTTCACACTAAACAACCCGTAGAAGTTGAAACTATAACACCAAAGTAAACTAATTCCCGGATGTTATACATTTCTTCCCCCTGATTGTTGCGATCTATTAGAATATTCAACCAAGGGAAATAATATTTCCAAAGAAAGCCAAAAAGCATAAGACAACCCCTTGATTATATTCGATATTATCGAAATAATCATAATCTGTGTACACCAGAATACTTGATAACACGATCATGTGTGAAGTACCATTAATCATAATCTGTGTACGCCCGAATACTTGATAATACGATCATGTGTGAAGTACCATTAATCTGGATAAGCTTAAAAATATCCCTTGAGAATCAACTGCTGATGAAAATTCTCTACTCTTTTCCCTTCTGACTAATTCATTTCCAACCTTTTATCAATTCTGTCGGCTATCTATAATGACTAATAATGGAGAATACCCAATATTACAAACTTGAGAGTGAAGTAGACTAACCCAAACTTGTGACTTATGTCTTGTACTATCCATGATAAAGAACGGTGTAGAGAGCTCGTGCCACACCTTGCCGAATCTCTAAGTACTCTATACTCCTCAACCAACCAACTAACAAGTATAAGTAGTATGCCACCTCTTGACTAATTCTACAACCAAATGTGGTGATAGCTTACCTTGTGAATCATTAAGAACCAACTTCTACATTTATAGATATCACACAAATAACTAGATTAGTCAAGGCTTCATCATAACCAGTTATAAGTTCGAACAAGTTATCTTAGAAAGTCATCATCCAACCAACCTCGACTTAAAGACAAAATAAGTACACGCATCTGTGGAATTACACTTTAACCTCAAATACATAATAAAGAATCAACCCCGTAGTCATTTCTTGTAGTTAAATCCAGTACTAGCCTTTTGAATGGTTTAAGTGAATCTTCGATAAGGATCTTTTAAGTAATACGTGATGTTTGTGTTTTCGTGTTGTGATTTTTATTTCGAGAATGAAAGGTCACCCCGAAAAATAATCACTTTGTCCCTGTAATTATAATATAACTTAATATTAAGCTTGTACATCAAAATTTTTGCAAAATTCAGATTTAACCAAATGCAAATGAAATTGTAGGCCCAATACCAGCTATTTGCTCGTCCAATACTAGCCATTGTTATATTTTGGTTATTAAATGAAATATAAGTTGGCCAGTCTATTTCAGTACCAATACCCATCAAAATTGGGGATATATAAAATCATAACCCTAGTAGTATCATATTTACAACCCTAATCTCATTTCACATCTGCCTCTCTCCACTAACACATACACGCAGTCATTATCCCTCTTATAGAAAATGAATCTTAGTGAGGAGATAGCCAAGAATCACACCACGAAATCATTCTTGTTGTATCATCCAAACCATAAAATCATAAACACAGATTTTGGTCTCTTATTACCCTCG
The DNA here is from genome assembly GCA_026074375.1 of Tanacetum coccineum. Lineage (NCBI taxonomy): Eukaryota > Viridiplantae > Streptophyta > Magnoliopsida > Asterales > Asteraceae > Tanacetum > Tanacetum coccineum. Next base: position 4,535 of record BQNB010074944.1, on the reverse strand, counting down.
ACATGAAGAACCAAATGAACCCTTTTGATTTGCTACTGTCACCACCAAACCATAAACCTTGTTGACTTTAATTGTTTACTCGAAGCTTATCAAGACCATGGCTTCAAGATCTTTTGATAAAGGTCTCGGGTAGGTGTCATTTTTGTTTTCAGTTTTGTTTTACCGAAAGAATGAAACATTGTTGTTTTTGTTCTTCTTTATCACTTTCGAAAATTAACAAAGGTATAGACCTTTTTACCGATCTATGATGAAATTTCTTTTCGTGTTTTTGATCTTTTAAGGGTCACGACTTTGTTGTTCAACACGAAAAGATGAACTGATATCATGTGTTTTTTCTTTTTGGTATTTGATTATTGTTTGTTGTTGTTTGGAGATGGGGTGTGGTTTGACTGAGATCGAAGGGATTAGGATAGTTTGGATTTGATTGTGGTGGTTGGTTATGGATGTTGTAATTTGGTTATATGAATCATGTATGTTATTCTTTTCCTTCTTGTTCTTTCTTTCTTTTCTTTGACTTATGATGAACAAAACTGATGTCTCTTTTGGATTCGGTTTTGAATGAGATTGGTGTCGTTTGTGGATTCAGTTGTGGATTCAGATTTGTTTTGGTTATGATTGTTGGTTTCGGTTGTGTCCGAATTTGTAACTTTTGAAAATACCGGTTTCGTAACTTTTCTGAATTCTTAACTTTCCTGAATTAGTAACTTTTCCGAATTCGTAACATGCCAAATTCATACTTATTCTGAATTCCTACCGTAATGAATCCTTGTACGGAATCCGAAACTAACGATTATCATTTCAAAATTGTTGAATCCTAATTATTCTGAATTTGGAACAATCAGTTAGTACCGAAATATATTTTTTACCATTTAAGCACCATAATAAGTACTAGATAACCAGAATAAGCATTCAGCCAAGCCTGAAAATCGTCTGAAATGCACTTAAAAGCTGTTTGAACTGATAACCAGAATTAGCACTTGAATAATCTAAAAAGTCTGTTTAAATAAGCTGTTTTTGGACTGAATAAGCACATTATGATTGAATCAGCAAACTCAAATAAGCAGAACCAGATAAGCTACTGAATTGAGTGATTTTTGAACTGAATAAGCTACAAATAAGCCGTTGAATAAGTTGAGTAAGCTGAATCAGATCAATATAAGCACTTTTGAAACACAAAATATCATGAATTACCTTTGCAACTCTGATACCAATTGTTAGAAATAAGATTTAGGAGATCGAAAGGTCGGGGAAGCTCAAAACATTAATTAGCCATTTCTACATAGATAAAGTGTAAAGAGAGAAAAAGGTCTTTTATTAATGAGTAAAATGAATGAGGAATTACAAATGTGAGCTTCACCCCTCTAAGGAAGATTAAATGGGTTTATCTATACTACTTATAAAGCAAAAATGACCCTCTCTCTTCATTTAAGACCTCAAAAAATTAAGTAATTCAAGTTATAAAGCACAATGTACAATCTTTAAATGCAAGCCTTCACAACAAAACAAACTATCTAACAAATACAAATATTAAAGCAAAATGTACAACATTTATTTTCTCCATGCATATGTTACAAGTATAGACTAATTAGAATACTAATTAATGTTATTTTTAATGCACTCCTAAAATGAAAAATACATGTTATTATACACATTGTACAAACTAATATAACATACAAAGCTTAATACAATTTATATGTTAACAAGTTGATGATATAGTTTTGAAAATCAAACCGCACCAACGGGGTCAACCAGAAATCAGAGTCGCAGCCGGTTAGGCTAGCAAATAAAGTCCGTCCGAAAACGAAACGAAGAGGACCGGTCAAAACCGGTAAAAACAAGTCAATCGGGTCAGACTGAGATCATTTTTTTTATTTTTCTTCGTTTAATCAGTTCGTCATTATTATTTTGTTGACGTATGAACTTTAATCACAGGGTGCCCACTGCTGCAACGCGCGGGTACCCTGCTAGTTCTTTATCATTTGTTTTTATATGTTTGAATTATGTGATCATGCTTTGTTTTGTCTTTAACTTAGTCTTAATTACAATCAAAGCTATTTTGCATCGAATAAGTATAGGGAAAAATATCCGTTTATAAGAACCATTTCAAACATATTAAATAAATTGTTTAGATTAATTTGCGTCTTGTGTCATGTTTGCTAGAGTCATATGTTTGTGCTAATAATTTTCGTGGTTTATGCAATATTTTTGCAAGAAATAACTAGTAGAATTGCGTGTAGAAAATTTTTCCAAGAAAACGAATGTGAAATTTTCATAGTGTCTGGAGACGGCGTCACGTCTCCAGACTTGTAAAAATTCAAATTTTCTATTATTTAAAAAAAATAATTTTGTATAATTT
>BQNB010074943.1:0-31625 GCA_026074375.1 Tanacetum coccineum | reverse complement strand
AGTCGTGAAAACCTTAATGAACACAAAGGTAGATGAACCGAAATTGAGTGATAGTTCTGTCGTACGAGATTTATTGATGTGTTTCCGAAAGATTTGTTGATGACCACCGCAACGACAAGTTGAGTTTCGTATAGATTTAGTTCCTGGAGCGACGCCAGTCGCGAAGTCTCCATATCGTCTAGCACCCTCGGAAATGCAAGAATTGTCTGAACAACTTCAAGAATTGCAAGACAAAGGTTTCATACAACCTAGTCATTTTCCGTAGGGAGCACTAGTGTCGTTTGTTAAGAAGAGAAGTATGAAGTTCATTTGAAGTTAGTGTTGGAATTATTGAGGAAGGAGAAGTTGTATTGTAATTTTACTAAGAATGAGGCAGTGAAGAATTGGGAAGTACCTACGACACCATCCGAGATATGATTATTCTTAGGATTGGCAGGTTACCTACCTATGTTTCATCACAAATTTTTTTAAGATTGCTAAACCCCTTACTTCACTGACATAAAAGAATCAGAAGTATGAGTGGGTCAAGGAACAAGAGGAAGCTTTTCAGACGTTGAAGGACAATTTGTGAAATGCACAGAGATTGTCATTGCCTGATGGATACAAAGAGTTTGTAGTTTACTGTGACGCGTCAAATCAAGGATTAGGTTGTGTACTCATGCAAAGAGGCAAGGTAATCGCCTATGCATCTAGTGCTACTCCAAGTGAGACGTCCAAGGTAGAGAACGCGCCAGCAGAAATGCTACGTGACCTGGACTAACAAATGGAAAAGAGAGCAGATGATGGTTGTACTTTATGGATTAAATTGTATAGTAAGTATAAGTATGAAACTCGCTACCATCCAGGTAAGGCAAATTTGGTGATTGAGGCGTTAAGAGGGAAGGAACGAGTGAAACCTAGACGTGTTTGAGCGATGGCTATGACCATTCGGTATGGAGTAAGAGGAATGATATTAGCATCCCAAAGTAAGGCGTTCAAGCAAGAGAATGTACACGCAGAAAGGCTTCATGGGTTAGATTGACATATGGAAAAGAAGGAGGAGGAGAGTTTGTACTTTATGGATCGTATGTATATGGGTTCCGTTAGTAGGAGGTGTGAGAACGATAATTATAGACGAAGCTCATAAGACTAAGTACTTTGTACATAATGGAGCGGATAAGATGTACCATGATCTTCGAGATATGTACTGGTGGCCGGGAATAAAGAGGGATATTGCTACCTATGTTAGCAAATGTTTTACTTGTTCTAAGGTGAAGGTTGAGCATCAAAGGCCTTCGAGGTTATTGAAACAACCCGAGATACTTGAATGGAAGTGGGATAAGATCACTATGGATTTTATCACCAAGTTATCTAAGACGAAGAGTGGGCGTGATACGATTTGGGTAATAGTCCACAGGCTGACCAAGTCGACACATTTTTTTAGCGATGCGAGAGGATTATAGTACTGAGAGATTGGCAAAGTTGTACATCGATGAGATAGTCGCACGACACGGAGTTCCGTGTTGATTATTTCGGATCGAGATGGACGGTTTACATCACGTTGCTGGAAAACAGTGCAAAAAGCTTAAGGGACGCGATTAGATACGAGTACAGCTTATCATCCTTAAACGGATGGACAAAGTGAGCGTACGATTCAGAATTTGGAGGATATGATAAGGGCATGTGTGATCGACTTTAGTGGCAATTGGGATGTTCACCTACCACTAGCTGAATTCTCATACAATAATAGTTATCATTCGAGCATTTGGTGTGCTCCTTTCGAAGCATTGTATGGAAGGAAATGTAGGTCGCCCGTTTTATGGGCGAAAATTGGCGAAAGTAGTTTGATTGGACCGGAACTGGTACAAGAAACAACTGATAAGGTAGTGTTGATAAAGTAAAAACTCAAAGCGGCGAGGGATCGTCAAAAGAGCTATGCTGATAATAGACGTAAGCCGTTGGAGTTCGAGGTTAGAGATCGTGTGTTATTAAATGTATCGCCTTGGAAAGGCGTGATTCATTTTGGAAGGAAAGGTAAGTTAGCACCGAGGTATGTAGGACCATTCGAGATCCTTGAAAGGATCGGCCCTGTAGCTTATCAGTTAAGATTGCCCGATGAATTGAGTAGTGTGCATGACACATTCCACGTCAAATTTGAAGAAGTGTTTGGCGGATGCTAATCTGCATGTGCCATTGAATGAAATTAAGATCGACAAGACTCTTCATTTTGTTGAGGAACCCGTAGAGATTATAGACCGTGAGGTTAAGAGTTTAAAGAGTAGTAAGATATCGAATTCACTTGGGAGCGCGAAGACCATATGAAGACTAAGTATCCACAGTTTTTGTTAATCGTGCTGTTGAACCGGCTAGTTAAATCTCGGGACGAGATTTACTTAAGGAGGGGATAATGTGACACCTGTGATTTAAGCAAGTTAGTCATACCTTTAGAGTTGGCTAAGTGCCTATATGTATTATATGTGTGTGCTATGTAGCTTTATCTGTGTGCATAATTTTCATTCTGAGGTGTGTGTTCATCTCATTTTAGAATGGGTTTGGGTTATTGAGGGTTATTTACATTTTGTTCACGTGTAGTGACAATGGAAATGAGTGACGTGTTTGCATGCTTTGCTACGTCAATATGTGGATAAATATATGATGGATTAATACGGATAGTGTGTTATATTGGAAGTGAATTAGAACCGTGAAGTATGAGTGTTAGTGATGAACTTTTTAATTATAGAAAGTATTTTTGGGAAATAAAAATTATAAATAAAAGGTTTAGTATTTAGTTTTTCATGCAAAAGGTTTACCAAATTTGCATAGATTTTTGTAGAAAATTTAGGTAATGTAAGTAATGATATAATAAATAATTAAAAAATATATATATATATATAATACAAGGGGGTGCGTCCGGTTTTTAAAGAAAAAGAAAAAAAAGTATTTTTTTTACTAAACTAAATTTGTGTTGGGCTAGGATTTGTATATCTTTATCCCTAAGTATAGAAGCCCAAAACCCAAAATTTAGTCCCATTCCCTTCTCCTCTTGTGTGTGCCGTACGACCTCCTCCGCTAAGAACAAGGAGAACAAAATTTTTGATCAAGAAATCTAGGTGATTGATCGTGTTAATTCAAGTAAGATCGTTAGGTATGTTCTTCATCCTTGTTTGTTCTTTCAATTCATGTAACAAATAATATGGTGGATCATTAGGGTATATTAGTTTCTGTATTTTATTATAATTAGATCATGTGGGAGCGTTTGTGGTTTGATTAGGATCATAATGGTGCAATCGGTTAGGTATAAAACGCGTTAGATCATGATTTAGGTTATGGCAGATTTTTGGGTCGTGTTCAACACATGATATCTTGATGATAAGAACGAGTATTGATATGTTTCTTGATCCTATGAATAAGCTCAAAGAGTCTAGTTTTCAAAAAGTCCAGCCACGAAAGGTTTTGAGGTAGGGAAGTTAGTCAAATAATTTTTGCAAGAAAAGTTGTTAAAACAGTAAATACGGGTCAGATTTGGGTATGATTTCGGGGAGTAAAACCCCTACTTAAAATTAGAATTAAGCTTAGCCAAAACACAGAGGTCAAGTTCTATATGTCTATTAACCTCACACCAAAATTTAGCCTCTGATTAGTTGTCTAAGTAGGGTAATTAGGGCCATACATTTTAGTGTGCAATCAGATCCGAATTGGGACTGTTTTGAAGTTTGATTTTCTTAGGAGTACTTGTGCATGTAAATGGCTTTTGGGAATCAAATGGTAGTTAGAGAACACATAAAGGAACATAGATGATTTTTGGTATAATTTATAAAGGTCATCAATTAAGGTTTTTAAGTTAGTCAAGAGACACTAAAATTCTGCATTTTTAAAGAAATTATAGTTAACTAATGTAACGTGTTAATAAGGAGGTTAAGGTTGGGCTTGGTGTCAGGGTGACCCATAATGGTTAATCAAACCCTTAGACATCCATCATATGAGTGTTACACGGACATAAGCATTTGGATTAGTCGCGTGTAACACGATTGTGTTTGTATTGTGTAGCTTGTGTTGATATTATTTGGAAGCTGCTTATGCATCAGGTGAGTTTCATAGCCCCTCTTTTCTTATGATTTATTGGGGTGAAAATGATGCAAAGTGTTTGGAAATGTTTTGATTACTGTGATAATGTGTTGTCAAAGATGCATGGACTATACGTGACTATTGTATGTTGTGTGCTACATGTTTTGTGATGTGATATTGAGAATTGCGAACTAAGTCAGGGGGATTACCTGCGGGTATCCATGGCCTGTTTAGTGGATGGTACTGTGGCCTAGCGAGCAGGAAGGTTACTTTGGGAGTATCCATGGCCTGGGCTAAGGGGGTAACCACAGGGACCTTGGTACGATATGAGACGTCTTGTGGTCGTTTGCTGGGTATTTGTGTGATTGATTGGATTTGCATGTTAGCATGTATGATAGTTCATTTATTGTCCTGCAATGTTTTCTTTATTATCACAGTAATTTACAGTTAGATTTGATTATCGTGTCTTAAACCTATGACTCTCACCAACATTATGTTGACGTTTTAAGCATCATTTTCAGGTAATCATCTTGAGGATGTTGAAGTTAGGAAGAGTGGCTAGTGAGACCGTAGGCTTGCATGCAGAGTCATTCTCCTAGAGATTTTATTTATGTCATTTGAATTGTTTGATACTTGGATGTTTGTTGATTTTGTTTAGACTTTTGGATTATGTTTCCTTGTGGTATGACTTTGCTATCGTAATGCAAGACTCCTTTATCTTGTGTTGGGTATTGTCATGACACATAGTGTCCCATTTGATTATCCTTTTCCTTTAGTTCTCTCTATTGTTGACACCATTGTGTTGTGATGATATCCATGATGTTACGCCTCTTGTTTTTGCCTAGGCGGGGTGTGATAGATTGGTATAAGAGCCTTTGGTTATAGAGAAGTAGGTGGTTGAGCCTAGACTATAACCTAGGGGTCCTTCATGTAGATGCATTTAGAGCTTAAGTGTTTAATGCTATAACTGCTATGCTTCCCCGCTATATTGCATAGCTTATATTTTCCTATTTTGTTAAGTTTTCATTTAGTTATTTTGTCTACCATTAACTGATATGATATATATTACTTTCTTAAGTATCTTAGCTATGTTTTTCCCCCACCCGTAAGAAGTCTCGTTGGGGAACCGTTTTCCCAACTGGACTTAAGCGTTATAAGGATCCATAAGAGGAGCCTATTGTAGAACCGAAGGAGATAGGATAGTTGATCATTTTTCGGATTCGCGTAATAAGGCTGGACCCGCGGAGTTGGGTGATTATTGTGGAGGCAAAGTCAAACCCAAGCGAGGCCCATCATAAGTTTATCCTGTCATTTGCCTCGTCATGTTGTTATTGATTATTTCTTTTGGATATTTCGTATTTTGGGAATTGTTGCGAGACTTTCATTCCTTTATGTCATTTCGATTTTATTTTGATATAAGTAAGTAGTTATTTGATGGAGCATCCTTTATGTGTTAAGTTGGAGTGGTTTAAGATGTGCAATGTGGAATATGTGCTTATATGTGAATTATGATTGAAATGGGTAATCTTGGAAGTAAGTACACGTGTGAAAGGAGACACTTATAATTATGGTGGCCAACATAATTATAAAGGCATCACATATGCAGACTTGTGACCATGATTGCATTTATTTGTGTTTGGTTGTAAGGTGGTAGTGTAATATGTTTTCTTTATGTGTATTCATGATAAATATGGTGATATGGATAGATAATTTTTCTCTTACCCTAATTGGAGGATATGTTAAGTTGAGTTGCATAGATAGTAAGTTTCCCTTCTATCTAGTATTTGCGGATACCTAGTATTGCTATTAGAGGTTGCTCGTTTGCTCGATTATTTGTTCAGATTTCCTAAGTCTAAGCTTAGCATCCCTTCATCGTACTTTGTTAGTAAGGATACCCGATTTTTTCTATTTGACGTCTTGATGTATATTGGTTGTTTGGATTTGCTCTTTCGGATATAGGCGCGTTTCGTTAGTTCTTTCGATGCATTGATTACTCGTATGAGTATCAAACGTTTGTTTTAAGCACTAATTGTTCCAAACATATTAGTGTGGATCATTACTCCCTTGGTTGTATATCCCTTGGTTTTCGTAACCCGTTGGTGACGTGTTAGTATCAATGCTTTTAGGTTTGCTCTGTTGATAGTTGTTTTGGATAATGTCTTACGTTTTCTTTTGAGTACGTAACGTCTTGCATGAGTTTTCTTGTACGAGTTCGTTTGATTTTATTTTGAGTATATGGTTCCTGGTATTTTCTTTCGTTTTCAAACAATAGAATTGTGTTAGAGTCTGTATGGTGTTTTACGATCCATTTTGGTATTATGATGTCCTTTGTTTGAGTAACATATTTTATAAGTGATGTCTAATTATAAAAACCCTTTTGAAGTATTGTGTTGGTGTTTGGAGAAAATTGTGTATAAAACTGTTACTTTGTACTTAGATTTTTATTTTTTATTAAAAGCGGTTTAAAGTGATTCATTGTGTAAGGTACGTTACACCATTTGTTAACCCATCTCTAGATTTTTATGACAACAGAATGAATTTTATAAAGATGTCTTTTAAGACAATTTATTTATTCCTTAAAACATGATTTTTCTAATCTTAAAGGACATTTCTTTATTTTTAAATTGATTTTTATACAAAACGTTATTTTATTTTGGTTTCGAGTTAAAGTAGATTTTTGGTATAAGTTTTTTTCGTCTTTCGTATTGAATTTTTTATGTGTTCTTTGTCGTGGTACGCCTGTTGATTTTTTTTCTTTACGTGTTTACTCGGTGCATATACGTATCCTTTCTTTCAAAGGATTCTTATGTCATTTGATCCACGTCTATTTGCATATGTGGAATCTCCTATATGCATTCTAGCCTTTGACTCGATATTCGTTTGTATCTTTTCGATTGTTCGTAACCCTTGGAGTTCGTTGATACCGTTGAGTCGTGGAAGCTTTGATGTGATTGTGGGAACGGACTGGTTGTCAAAGAGGAAGTTTATGATAGTATGTCATGAGAAGGTGGTTAGGATACCGTTGAAAGGTGAAGAGATACTTCGGGTTCATGGTGAACGTACTCAAGGAGTCGTGAGAACCTTAATGAACACAAAGGTAGGTGAATCAGAATTGAGTGATATTTCCGTCGTACGAGATTTTATTGATGTGTTTCCGGAAGACTTGTCAATGACCACCGCAACGACAAGTTGAGTTCCGTGTATACTTAGTTCATGGAGCGACGCCAGTCGCGAAGCCTCCATATCGTCTAGAACCCTCGGAAATGCAAGAATCGTCTGAACAACTTCAAGAGTTGGAAGACAAGGGTTTCATTTGACCTAGTCATTTTTCGTGGGGAGCACCGATGTTATTTGTTAAGAAGAAGGATGGTTCTTTTCGCATGAGTATTGATCATAGGGAGTTGAAAAAATTAACTGTTAAAAAAAACTGTTATCCACTCCCTAGGATTGATGACTTGTTTGATTAGTTAAGAGGAGCGTGTCGTTTCTTAAAGATAGATTTTCGGTCAGGTTATCATCAGCTACAAGTGCATGAGGATGCCATTCCAAAGACCGCATTTCGAACGAGATACAAACATTTTGAGTCTACGGTTATGCTTTTTGGGTTAACCAATGCACCAACAGTTTTCATGAACTTAATGAACCGGGTTTGCTAACCGTACTTAGGTAGGTTTGTCATCGTATTTATTGACGACATTATGGCCTACTCAAATTCGAAGGAGGAACATGAAGTTCATGTGAAGTTAGTGTTGAAGTCACTAAGGAAGGAAAAGCTGTATGCTAAGTTTTCTAAGTGTGAGTTTTGGTTAGAAGAAGTGCATTTTCTTGGTCACGTGGTCAACCATAACGTATTCACGTGGACCCGAGTAAGAGTGAAGCAGTGAGGAGTTGGATGATTATTCTTAGGATTGGCAGGTTACTACCGACGTTCGTGGCGAATTTTTTTTAAGATTGTCGAACCCCCTTACTTTCCTAACTGAGAGGAATCAGAAGTATGAGTGGAGCGTATAACAAGAAGAGGCTTTTCAGACTTTAAAGAATGATTTATGTGATACTCCGATAAAGCGAATGTAGTAGGTGATGCGTTGAGTAGAAAGGAGAGAGTGAAATTAAGACGAGTAAGAGGAAAGATACTGGCAGCCTAAAGTGAGGTGTTCAAGCAAGAGAACGTATTCGCAGAAAGGCTACGTGGTTTAGATCAACAGATGGAAAGAAAAGGAGACGAGTGTTTGTACTTTATGGATCAAATTTGGGTTCTATTGGTGGGAAGTGTAATGGATGAGGCCCATGCATCAAGGTACTTGGTACATCCGGGAGCGGATAAGATGTACTATAACCTTGGAGGCATGTATTGGTAGCCACGTGTAGAAAAGAATATAGATACCTATGTTAGCAAATGTCGGATTTGTTTAAGAGGCGAAGGCAGCAATGTCAAAGACTTTTGGCTTGCTGCAACGACCTGAGATACTTGAGTGAAAATGAGATAGAATCACCATGGATTTTATCACTAAATTTCCAAGGTCAAAGTAGTGAGTATGATGTGATTTTAGGTGATGGTCGATAGACTGACCAAAGTAGCTCATTTTCTAGCTATACAAGAAGATTTCAAGATGTGAAGTTGGCAAGGATTTATATTGATGAGATAATAGCAAGGAATGGAATTCTGGTGACGATCGACTTAGATTGAGATGGATGTACAGAAGGTGTTAGAGACGCGATTGGATTTGGGTACTGCTTAGCATCCTTAAGCAGATGGACAAAGTGAATGTATGATTTAGACTTTGGAGGATATAATGAGGGCATGTGATATTGATTTTAGTGGTAGTTATCAATTGAGCACTCGGTGTGCTCCGTTTACAGCTTTGTATGGTAGGAAATGTAGATCGCATGTTCTATGGGCAGAGATTGGAGGGAGTAGTTTGATTGGACCCGAGTTAGTGCAAGAAACGACTGATAAATTAGTAGTTATAAAGGAAAAGCTCTAAGCGTCAAGAGATCGTCAAAAGAGTTATGTGGACAGTGGACGTAAGATGACAGAGTACGAGGTTGGAGAGAATGTGTTGTTAAAAGTGTCACCGTGGAAAGGTGTGATGCGTTTTGGGAAAAAGGGTAAGTTAGCACCGAGATATGTTAGACCATTCGAGATCCATGAGAGGATCGGCCCTATGGCATATCGGTTAAGATTGCCTGAGGAATTGATTGGTGTACATGACACATTCCATGTGTCAAATTTGAAGAAGTGTTTGGGGAATGCTAATTTTCATGTGCCGTTGAATGAAATCAAAATCGACAAGACTTTATGTTTTGTTGAGGAACCTGTAGAAATTATGGATCGTGAGGTTAAGAGATTGAAACGTAGTAGAATAAGTATCCTCAGTTATTTGTTGATCGTGCTGTTGAACCAACTAGTTAAATCTCGGGATGAGATTTCCATAAGGAGGGGATACTGTGACAACCGTTATTTGAGCAGGATAGTTTATACCTTTAGAAATGGCTAAGTGTCCACTTTGAATGTTTCTTGTGTGTTATGTGTTCTATATGTATGTTGAAGTGGTTTACATATGTGCATGATGTCATTTTAGAAGGTAAATGATTATCTTATTTTGTGTGCATATGAGTTTGGTGTTAAGTATTCCATTTGTTCACGTGTGGTGATAATGGAAATGAAAGACGTGTTCAATGCATTGCTACGTCAATTCTTGGGGTTTAAGAGTTAAGCGTTTATAAGAAGTGTAAGTTATTGGAAAGGAAGCATGTGAGTGAAATATGGAAGTTTGCAGTAAACATTTCATAAATAGAAAGGGAAATGTGAAATGAAAAAGTTTAATTTTTCTGTAAGTCTTGTAGGTGGCGTTTATGTAATAATGTTTACCAAATTAGTTAGGTTTTTTTTTTTTTATGGAAAATTTAGGTAATGAAATAAGTTTTTTGATTATTTTAATTATATAATATAAAAATTTATAATTCTATTTATAAATATGTTTACATAAGGGGGGCCGATCGGTTTTAGGTTTTCATGGGCTTAGGAAGTTTAATTTGTTTTGTCAAATTGTATTTAGTTTTAGTAAGCAGCGTTACGTAAAAAGGTTTACCTAAATTGGCTTAGGTTTTTATAAAACTTAAGGTAATGAAGATAATTAGTTAATTAATAATAAAATAAAATAAAATAATATATATAGGAGGGGGTGAACGAAATATTATAGAAAAATAAAAAAATTAATTTAAAAAAAAGGGATGTTATTTGGATCGGTTATAAAGAATAAAAAAAAGGAAACAAATCTGATTACAATTAGGATTCTTGGAAGTATAAATATAAGATCAATAAATCCCTAAAAACTTTTCTCTCCTCTCTTTGTTTGTTCCACCGATCCCATCAAGAAAAGAAAAAAAAGTTTTTTTTATCAAGATCAAGTTGGTGAATTAATGTTTCAAGAATTAAGGTTTAGGTATGTTTTAATTAAGCTTTTGTTTAGTTTTCTTTAAATCATGTAACAATTAATATGATGGATATTTAGGGTTATAAAAACTTCTGTAATTAAGGATGTATTAATCATGCTAGAGTGTTTAGGGTTTAATTAGGATCATATGGATGTAAACGGTTAGGCTTAAATCACGTTAATTTGTGATTTAGTGTTGAGCATAATTTAGGGCTGTGTTAAACTGATGATATCTAGATGATAAAAACTTTTTTTGATATGATTCCAGTGCTTAAATTGTAGTTCAAAGAGTCTATTTTCCAAAAAGTCCAACCTCGATTGATTTTGAGTTCGGGAAGTTAGTCAATTGGACAAAACAAGAAAAGTTTTCAAAACAGTAAATACATGTCAGATTTAGGTCATGTTTAGGAGGGTAAAACCCTATCTTAAATGTGGAATTAAGCTTAGCCCTTATATAGTAGTTAAGTTCCATATGTATATTGATAATCCTGTGAAAATTAGCCTCTGAAAGCATGTCTAATTATGGTAGTTAGAGTGATACATTTTGGTGTGCAATCAGATCCGAATTAGGACAGTTTTGAAGTTTCATTTTATTTGAGATAGTTACACATGTAAATAATACTTGGGAATCAAAAGGTAGTTAATATACTCATAAATTAACATGAGTGATTTTTGGTATAAATTATGAAGGTCATTAAGTAAGGGTTTTGAGCACGTAAAGAGACACTAAAATTCCGCAATTCTGATTTAATTATAAGTAGCTAGTGTAAAGTATTAATAAGATGGTTAAGGTTGGACATAGTGTCAGGGTGATCCATGATGGTTAACTAAACCCTTATACATCCATCATATGTATAGTTGCGTGTTGTGATTATGTGATTATATTTAGTGCATGGGCATTTAAGTGGCTATTATATGTTATGTGCTACATGTGGTGAAGTTTCTGTATGTTCCAATTGGAGGGTAGCGATGCTACCCATTATATTTTGTGTGTTCCAATTAGAGGGTAGTGCTTATACCCATTTCTGTGTGTTTTGATCGGAGGGTAACGGGGTTACGCATGACTGTATGATGTGGATCGTGGGCACGTTCCGTCCCAATTATGGTTGTTTGGTATGATTGCATGTTAGCTTGTGTAGTAGCTAGCTTAATTGTCCTGCCATGTTTTATTAATCACAGTAATTTATTTTAAAGTTGGATTGTGTTTCATAAACCTATGACTCTCACCAACCATTGTGTTGACATTTTAAGCATCATTTTCAGGTAATCATCTTGAGGATGTTGAAGTTAGGAAGAGTGGCTAGTAAGACCGTAAGCATGCATGCAAAGTTATTCTCCTAGAGATTTTATTTACGTCATTTGAATTGTTTAATACTTGGATGTTTGTTGATTTGGTGTAGACTTTTGGGATTATGTTTCCTTGTGGTATGACTTTACTATCGTAATGCAAGACTCCTTTATCTTGTGTTAGATATTGTCATGACACATTGTGTCTCATTTGTTTATCGAATTCACTTAGTTCTCTCTATTGTTGACACCATTGTGTTGTGTTGATATCCATGATGTTATGCCTCATGTTTCCGCCTAGGCGGGGTGTTATAGTCTTGCCCAAGAAAGTCGATCAAAATTAAGTGATTTAATCAAACCTTTTGATTATAAAAACTTGAATAATCTTTATGATTTGTTTGTTCTACAACGTGAAAAGTCTGCTGAACAAAGATATTTTTCAGAAAGGTCAAGAATAAGTCAAACACGTGTAAAAAATGAAAATTCAAAAAGTCTTTTAATAAACAAACAACTTTGTTAGAAAATGGATAGATGAATCCATTCCGTGGGATCAAAAGTGTAAAAGCTCTAAAGAACTTTTCAAAATTAAAAGTAGTGTGGACACAATTTTTTATGGAGTGGAACGTTGCAAACAAAAAATTGCTAAAAGGACATACTTTGGTCATATAGATCCGTTTATTCAAAATACCATTGAAGAAAATTTTAGTCCTCAACGTCGTGAAATTCTGGCTGACTTAGAAAAATTTCATTTGTATCTAAAAGAGGAAATGGTTGATGATTTGAGATACTTTAATTCTATTGAACATGAAGTAGATTGTAACACCCCCATCTTTACAATATAGCAGCGGAAGCTAATCTAGGGTATTACTTCATAGTATAACAGTCACAATCATAGAAAATGACTTAAAAGAGACGTTTTTAAAAGATACGTTATCATTCATTTAAAATCAGAGTTTTACAAAGGCAATAATTTGGACCAAGTAGTAAAGATGAGCGTCCCCCCCCCCCCCCCCCCCTTGAAAAAGAGCTGCTCAATAAGAACGGTAAATTCAAAAACAAACTCTTCCAATGAATTGTCAAAAAATATCTAACTTGAACTTTAACAACCCGAGTTTCAGGGTCCAACTTTATCCGAGCCATGATAAATATTTTTTTTCTATGTAATTAATTAGTAGTCTTCTAAGCTAAATAAGGTTTGATGAAAATTTTCATTTATAGGGTAATTTCAAGTCGTGATTGAGTTTATATTCGTTTTTTAGCGTCTAAGAAAGTCAGAAAAATTATATATTGTTGCTCCGAGAGCGTGATTATGTTATTTTGTATTTACGGCGTTATACCTCAATTTTTAATAAAAATCATGTTTGAAAGGTCGTGTTTAACGTGCATTTAACGTTTATAGTTAAATGTTTTAAAGAAAATAAGTGGGACGGATTTGAAAATAAATACTAATGAGTGGTGTAACCTCAAGTCTTGCCGATTTTATTGATGAATAAATACAAATGTGGTACTAGTTTTTGAAAATGACTTTAGGATGGAAGGATAAATTGCCAAGTACCAAAGGTTAGTTTTCTATAAATAGACCTAACACACACACTTATAACTTCTTTACAAAATTTTCATTTCTTCCTCCTCCTTTTGTTCTCTTGTTCGAACCGGCCACCAAACACCACCACTTTCCGATCCAAAACTCAACATGTAATTAAAACTGTTTGACATATTTTAATAATCCTATATTTCAAGAGCTACAAATCCACTATTAAAATCCTACATCAAATAAGATTTGGAGAAGTTAGATTTTTGGTGTTTCTTAACTTTTCATGTATAAAAGGTGCATTTAAAAGGATGCTAGATTAGTGTTCATGCAGATTGATTGTGATAGCAAAAGGTTTTGTTATGTTTGGGTTATGTGTTCTTTTGATTTCAAAAGGCAAGGGGAACCGTAATTTGATTTTTTTCTTATAAGCATTGTGAGCTTCTAGTTATATTTTTGTGTTGATTAAATTGATTTATATTGCATGTTATAAATAAGTATTGCTATAAGGTTCAAGTGCGGAAATTATTAAAAGCGTATTTGGTTATTGACCAAAGTTTTGCTGATTTTGGTAAATCAAATAGAAAAATTAAGCATGTTTTGGATATTTGATATGGTCAAAAATGTCTACCCGTTTTGATAGGTTTTGGATGCCCAAGTTTTGACCAGAAACGTTTACTTACCCGAAGCGAGTCGAAAATATTTTCAAAGTTATTTTTTTGATAATGAAAAGTGATAGTTTTTCGCCTTTAGCACGTTTGTTAGTGAATCGTCACTAACTCTTAATAATGAACTTTTACGGCCAGAGTCATGTTTGGTATTTTTGGGGTAAAAGTTAACTACGAAGTATGACTTTTGAAAGTCAAAATTTGCTAAACTTTTAGAATAAGTCCAATAAAGACAAAGGGTTTGTAATGTTTATTAATTGATACGAATATAAAGTACGGATTATAATATCCTTATTTTTTGTAATTTCTAAAAATGAAACATTGTGACAAAAGTTTATGTAATATTGATATATGCGTCAAAGAGAATTATTTTGTGTCGCACTAGAGATATATAGTATAATGATTGTAAGTATTAATATTGAAAACACACACACCACACACACAACACACACACAACACACACACACACACCTATATATAATATATATATATATATATATATATATATATAATATATAATATATAACCAACATGTATTATACAGTTATAGTACTTTTAGTCACGTAACCGCCTATAATATGTAATTTTATAGGTCGCTGTTAAGACGTGAAGCTATTTACGCTTGTTTGATTTCAATGAATTTGATCTTTTGCTTAAGTGAGTTCATAGCCTCGAATTTAAATCTTTATTGTTTATTAAAACCGTGAGGGGGATACATGTTTTATTATAAATAAAATCAACCACATAAATTTTATGCTATGCTGGACCCGAATATGAGATTGTTTCCGCATAAATAGCTATGTTAAAGTCCCTTATTTTATGAACCGTTAATCTCCTTGTGAGATGAACGCTAATGCATTAATATGATCTATTGGGTTTGACAACCCTGTTCGAGGTATAAATCCTTGTGAACACCTTGTCAAACGAACATTTTGTATTAGAAGTAATAGGTATATGACAATAAAACCATATTTGGCACATTAACATAAGAAAATGACATATGTATTATTAAACGTTCAGTGGGGTTCATGAGTAATTGCGTGAGAGAAAAGAGTTGTTATAACATTGTATTCGTTGTAATATTATCCCAAGAACTAACTATGTGGTTCAAAATAATTACTATATCGGTTATTTATAGAACACATGTTTGTAAACGTCTCATTTAGGTCGTTTTCTATTATCTTGGTGAACGGTGCTATTTAGTAACACCCAATTGCTAATTCCGCTGCGCAATCCTTAAGTCTTTAAGTTGGGGTGTTTACAGAGTTGTATACAAGAGCAGGTTATAAGAAACTAGTTAAGTCTTTTTGAAAACCTAAACTATAACGTTTCTACACGTACCCCCGCCCCCCACGGGGGGGGGGGGGTTGGGGGTGGGGTGTGGGGGGGGGGGGGGGGGTGGGGGGGGGGGGGGGGGGGCGGGGGGGGATGGGTAAGACTACCTCGATGCCATTTGTTACATATAGAAAAGTATTTTTATGTATTGGTAAATTTATGCATGGTTGGTTGTATCAATAGAAATGGCATGCGATTATATAATGATTATTATTTATATATGTTTAGAGTATAATTTGAGGTATATACAAACGAGAATGTCACAAATTGAGAATTTTTATTTGTTGGCTCTTATGCAACTGTTATTTGGTAATAGTGTTCAATAAGAATAAAAAAGTAAACGCTATGAAAAAGTATTATACAAATATTTCAAGAATTAACATGGTGAACGTAAATTCCTCTCGATCATATGGAAGATGTACCCTTTTGAGCCAAATCAACACGATAATTTCCTTGTTGTACCTGGAGCCATCTTAGAGATAAACGGGACCCAAAAGAGGAAGAATTTGAGGAAGAAGAACCCAAGAAGAAGAAGATGATATGGAAGTCGACATCGAGGAAGATGAGAATGAGCCGGAGTTGACATATCCTTATGAAGAGGTGGATCCTCTTAACCCTCCGCCGCCTGCTTCTGATTCAGAGCCTGAGGATGTGATTGAGGTTGAGGACACGATTGAGTCCGAGGATGAGACTATTCCTGCTAGCGTCCATGAAGTAGGTGAGTTATCTACTGCCCCTTTCCTTCAAGAGGACAGTGATGGTCTATTGCCTGGTCTAATGAGGAAGGGCATTAACTCTCTTTTTGGTAGGATGGCTTCTCTTTCAAGATGACTGTGTGGTCGCGAGACGTCGTATGCATGGTCGAAGAATAAAGGAAAAAGGCAAGGATCGAGTATTATGGTAAGTGATGTTTGGATTTGGGTAATAAAGTGCGTTCTAGTGTGAAACAAGGAATGACTGCAATGGAAAAGCTGGTTGAAAAGCTTAGTAATACCGAAGAAAAAGTTGAGTGTGAGAAGGTGAAGAAGGAACTTGAAGAAGAAAGGTTTAGCAACACATTCCTTCGTATGCAGAACGAACGAGTCAAAGCGATCTCATTGGAAATCTAGCGTTCGAGCTCGATTCTATCAAGAGATGATTAGTAGGGGATTTGTGTTTGAAGAAAGACTGAAATGAAGCTATTGATGTTCCAGTTGAAGATGAGAAGAGTCCTTCAATTTGAAGCCTGCGAGGATCTTCATCGGATTCTTAGTAGTTTGTTTTAATTGTAGTAATCTTTATTTGTAATCACTAAACTGAAACCCCATTTATAGAATTATGCTATGGTTTAACGATTTTGTATCATTTCATGAAACAATGCAACTATGTATTAACTCTTTTATGATGAAAAATAAATGACTATCTTTTGATTACTACTTGATGTTGTGTGACTGTAATTGTGATTGATTTGTCATTGTACCATGTTATGAGTATATCATGTTATGAATGCTTATCAAATTGTTTTCTGTGTGACGTGACAGAATCATGCCTCCAAAGTCTGCACCTTATACTCAAGCTGCCATCTCGAATGAACAATGTAAGTGTCAATGCTGTCTATCGCTGCAAGCGGGATATACATGCGATGCTGGAAATGAAGCTAGAGGATCTGGACTATAGGGGATCAAAGATACCTACCAGTTGTTACGTGAGTGAACTTTTTGCAAGTTTATGAATTGCAATCCTAATATTTTTTTCACGTAACTAAAGAACGTCAAATACGAAGAGGTTCCGAAAACTGAGAGTGTTTTTGGAATCAGTGAATGTGCAGAGGGCAAGAAGGTTAAGTTTGCTGCTGCAACACTGCAAGGACCTGCTTTGACTTGGTGGAATGCTAAGGTTGCAACCATGGTTTAGAGACTGTGAACCAAATGCCTTTAGACTGAAATGAAGCAATTGATGACTGCAGAGTTTTGTCCGATAGAAGAACTTCAAAGAATGGAGCACGAACTATGGAACTTGAAGGTCAAGGAGTATAACATTGTTGCTTAACACAAAGGTTTTAATGAGTTAGCTTTGATGTTCCAAGGATGGTTGAGCCAGAGAGGTGTGAAGTTGATGCTTACATCCGAGGATTGACTGATAACATCAAGGGTGAAGTCACTTCTTCTAAGCCTGCTAACCTGAACGAAGCTGTGCGTATGGCTCATAAGTTGATGGAACAGAACTTCAAATCTATAGATGAAAAGAATTTTGGAAGGAAAGAAGCGAAAGTGGGAGAGCTTTCAAAGTGGGAATAGTAGTGGTAAGAGCAATCATAAGGACAACTCACGCCAAACTTTGCAGAATAACCAAAAGCAAGGGAACGCGCGAGCTATGATTACTGCTCCTACTGATGGAAAGGTGTCTTCTGGATCACTTCCTTATGTTGAACATTGTGTATACTCGCCAATTGGTCATGTACGACAAGTGCCACAAGTTGCAAAGGTTGGGCCAAAGGCAAGTACTGCCAGGAAAAAAGTGTTGCCATGGAGCAAATGCTCAGCCCATTCCGACTTGTTATGATTGTGGTGAGCAAGGTCATACTAGGAACCGATGCCCAAGGAAGGTTAAGCAAGAGGACACAGAAAGTTCATGGCCGAGCATATGTGAAATAAGGATGCCAGACCTCATGGTTCCGAATGTGGTTACTGTACGTTTATTCTCAATAACCGCTATAATCTGTTTTTTATTCGATTCGGGTTTCGATAGAGTTTTGTGATACTAAGATTAGTTCCAACCTTAATATCCGAACCGGTTAAAATAAAGCTAGTTATGGGCATTGAGTTAGCGAATAATGGTAGTTATTACGAACTACTAGTGTAAAAGGGTGCAAAAGGTGGATCTCGATTGAAGGTTATTTCGTGTATTAAGGCCCGTAAGTATGTTGAGCAAGGTTGTCATTTGTTTTTGGCATATGTTATGAAGAAGAAGTCGAAGGAGAAACGATTGGAAGACGTGCCTGTAATTCATGACTTTCCTGAGGTGTTTCCTAAGGAGTTACCAGGACTGCCACCGCCGAGGCAAGTTGAGTTTCGAATCGATCTAGTGTTGGGAGTTGCACCTGTTGCACATGCACCATATAGATTGGCACCGTCTGAGATGAAAGAGTTGTCGGTACAATTGTAAGAGTTGATGGAGAAAGGATTTATTCGTCCAAGTTCGTCACCGTAGGGAGCACCGGTTTTGTTTATGAAGAAGAAAGATAGATCTTTTAGGATGTGTATAGATTATCACAAGTTGAATAAGTTGACTGTCAAGAATCGTTATCCTCTTTCGAGAATCGATGATTTATTTGATCAGCTGCAAGGTTCTAGCGTGTATTCTAATATTGATCTGCGATCAGGATATCACCAGTTACGCATTAAAGAGGAAGACATTCCGATTACTGCATTTAGAACTCGGTATAGTCACTTTGAGTTCCAAGTAATGCCATTTGGATTGACTAATGCGCCTGCTGTGTTTATGGACTTGATGAACCGAGTATGCAAGCCATGTCTTGATAAGTTCGTCATAGTGTTCATCGATGATATTTTGGTTTATTCCAAGAACGATGAAGAGCATGAGAAGCAATTGAGGATTATTCTGGAGCTGCTTAAGGAAGAGAAGTTATACGCTAAGTTTTTAAAGTGTGATTTTTGGTTAGATTCAGTACAATTTATAGTTCATATGATTGATCGTAGTGGTGTTCATGTTGATCCTGCCAAGATCGAGGCCATTAAGAGTTGGGCTGCACCGATGACTCCAACGGAGGTGAGACAATTTCTTGGATTGGCTGGGTATTATCGAAGGTTTATTGAAGGATTTTCTTTGATTTCTAAGCCACTGACTAAGTTGACTCAGAAAAATAATAAATACGAGTGGGGAAGTGAAGAAGAAGAAGCTTTTCAAACATTGAAGCAAAAGTTGTGTAGTGCACCGATCTTAGCGTTGCCTGAGGGAACGAAAGATTTCATGATGTATTATGACGCATCTCTTAAGGGTTATGGAGCCGTGTTGATTCAAAGAGAAAAGGTGATAGCATATGCTTCTAGACAATTGAAGGTCCATGAAGAGAATTACACTACTCACGATTTGGAGTTAGGAGCCGTTGTTTTCGCTCTTAGATTGTGGAGACATTATTTGTATGGAACGAAGTGTGTGGTTTTCACCGATCACAAGAGCCTACAATATATTTTGAATCAGAAAGAGCTGAACTTGGGACAACGGAGATGGATTGAGTTGTTGAGTAATTATGATTGTGAGATTCGGTATCATCCTGGAAAAGTGAATGTCGTGGCTGACGCCTTAAGTTGGAAGGAAAGGAATAAGCCATTAAGTGTTTGAGCTTTGATGATGACTGTTCACAATGATCTACCTAAGCAGATTCGTGAAGCTCAAAAGGAAGTGATGAAAAGGAAGAATGTAAGGGCAGCGAATTTAGGGAGATTGATTAAGCAAATATTCGAGTTTCACCTTGATGGAATATGTTGCTTTGGAAATCGTGTTTAGTTGCTGCGATTCGGTGGATTGAGAGATTTGGTTATGCATGAATCGCATAAGTCCAAGTATTCTATCCATCCGGGATCAGACAAGATGTATCAAGATTTGAAGCTGTTGTATTGGTGGCCGAATATGGAAGCTGATATTGCCACATATGTTAGCAAATGTTTGACTTGTATGAAGGTTAAAGCCGAGCATCAAAAATCGTTTGAATTGCTGCAACAACCTGAGATTCTAGTTTGGAAGTGGGAAAGGATTACTATGGATTTTGTGAATGGACTGCTAAGAACACCGAGTGGGTATGATACGATTTGGGTTATTGTTGATCGACTGACCAAATCAGCTCATTTCCTACCAATGAAGAAAACATATAGCATGGAGAAGCTCATGCAACTGTATTTAAAGGAAGTTGTGTGTAGGCATGGTATTCCTATTTCGGTCATTTCGGATCAAGATAGCCATTTTATGTCGAGATTCTGGAAATTGCTTCAGAAAGCATTAGGAACGAATTTGGATATGAGTGCCGCTTACCACCCTCAAATGGATGGTCAAAGCTAAAGGACTATACAAATGCTTGAAGATATGTTGCGTGCATGTGTGATCGACTTTGAAAGTAGTTAGGATCGCCAGTTGCCATTGTCGAGTATTATCAATAACAATTATTATCGTGCGCGGCATTAAAGGCTGCACCATATGAGGCTTTGTAAGGATGGAAAAGTAGATCACCTGTATGCTGGAGTGAGGTTGGGGATAGCCAACTCACCAGTCTCAAATTGATCCGTGATATGACTGAGAAGATCATTCAAATTAAGAACTGTTTGTTGAGTGCCCGTAGTCGCCAAAAAAGCTACGCAGCTAGAAGAACTAAGTCGTTGGAATTTGATGTCGATGATATGGTACTGCTCAAGGTATCGCCATAGAAGGGCGCTATGCATTTTAGAAAGCGCGAAAGTTAAGTCCACGTTACATTGGGCTATTCAAGATTCTAGCTAGAGTTGGTCCTGTAGCTTATACGTTAGAGTTACCTGCAGAAATAAAGGGGATTTATAGTACTTTTCATGTTTCGAATCTTAAGAAATGTTTAGCGGAAGGCGATATTGTTGTTCTGATGGATGAGATTCAATTTGATGATAAGTTGCATATGATTGAATATACTCGAAAGATAAATGATAAGTTGCATATGATTTCAAAATAAGTTGCATATGGATGAGATTCAACTTGGTGATAAGCTAAACTTGATAGGTATCATGATGTGAATTATGCGTCAAAGGTGGAAATTGAGTGTGCAAAAGCTAAAGGGGAACTAATCGCATATAAAATGTCTTCTAAAAAGTCATTTAATGAATATACTCGAAAAATAAATGATTTAAATCAAACGATTTCAGAAATGAAAAAGGAGCTTATTGCACATCAAGAAACCATCTCCATAATGTCACAAGAAAAAGAGGCTCAAAATAAGTTTTACAAAACTTGTAAAGATAATGAAATTGAAAAGGTCATCGCTTTGGAAAACAACGTCAAGGTTTTGGATGATACTGTATATAAAACCGGTCAATTAGTTCAAACAATGAATATGCTTAATCGTAATTGTGAAACGAGTTTTGTTAAACCTGAGTTACTCAAGAAAGCTCAAAGAATGAATCCTCGTCTGTATGATATAGGTTGCTATAATAATAATCTTGCCTTAATGTTAGCTCTTGAATCTGACGAAATGATTCGTCTTGCCTAAGAAAGTCGATCAAAATTAAGTGATTTATTCAAACCTTTTGATTATAAAAACTTGAATAATCTTTATGATTTGTTCGTTCCACAATGTGAAAAGTCTGCTGAAGAAAGATATTTTTCATAAAGGTCAAGAATATGTCACACACCTATAAAAAATGAAAATTCAAAAAGTCTTTTAATAAACAAACAACTTCGTTAGAAAATGGATGGATGAATCTATTCCATGGGATCAAAAGTGTAAAAGCTCTAAAGAACTTTTCAAAATTAAAAGTAGTGTTGACATAATTTTTTATAGAGTGGAACATTGCAAACAAATAATTGCTAAACGGACATACATAGTTCATAGATCTGTTTATTTCAAAATACCTTGAAGAATCATTTTAGGTCGCTTAAGTCGTGCAATATCTGACTGACTTAGAAAAATTTCACTTTATCTGAAAGAGGAAATGGTATATGATTTAAGATACTTTAATCTCTTGAACCTGACGAAAAGTAACTCTCTCAAATCTCAAACCGAAAACTTCAAAAAAGCACATTTTTATGAATGAAATCGACTGACTTTCCAAAGAATATTATTATGCTGATCACATGAATGCTATACTTGGTGTGTATACAAAGCTTGATAAATTCACTGATTCACAATGTGATTATTTGGACCAAGTAGTTAAATATGAACGTCTTGAAAAAGAGCTCTCAATAAGAACGGAAAATATCAATAACAAATCTTTCAATGAATTGTCAAAAAGATTTCTAAACTTGAACTGTAACTACCCGAGTTTCAGGTCAACATTTATCCTGAGCTATGATAATTATTTTTGCTATGTAATTAATTATAGTCGTCTATGCTTTATAAGGTTTGATGAAAATTTCCATTTATAGGATAATTTCAAGCCGTGATTGAGTTTCCATTTGTTTTTAGCATCTAAGAAAGTCAGAAAAATTATATTGTTGCTCCGAGAGCGTGATTATGTTATTTTTGTATTTTAAGGCGTTTCCCCGAGTTTTTGTAAAAACCATTTTTAAAGGTCGTGTTTTACGTGATTTAACGTTTATTAAACGTTTTAAAGTAAAATTAGTGGGATGGATTTAAAATATTTACTAATGTGGTGTAACCCAAGTCTTTGGCCGATTTTATTGACGAAGTAAACACATTGTACTAGTTTTAAAAGGACTTAAGGATGGAAAGACTAAAATTGCCAAAGTACCAAAGTTGTTTTCTATAAATAGGACCTAACACACACACTTATAACTCTTTACAAAATTTTCTTTTCTTCCTCCCTCCTTTCTCTTGTTCGAACCGGCCACCCAAACACCACCACTTTCTGGTCAAATCTCCAACATGCAATTAAATCCGTTTACATATTATTAATCCTTGTTTCAAGAGCTACAAATCCCACTATTAAAATCCTACATGCAATAAGATTTGGAGAAATTAGATTTTTGGTGTGTTCTTGATCTTTTCATGTATAAAGGGGTGTTTAAAAGAGCAAGATTAGTGTTCTTGAAGATTGATTGTGTTGAAAAAGGTTTTGTTTGTTTGAGTTTGGTGTTCATCCAATTTCAAAAGGCAAGGGGGAACCATATTTTATTTTTCTTATAAGCATTGTGAGCTTCTAGTTATGTTTTTGTGTTGATTAAATTGTTTATTTGCTTTTAAATGATTATTGCTATAAAGAATCAAGGCGGAAATTTATTGAAAAGCGTTTTATTTAATTGACCAAATTGATGGAGTTTGCTATGATCAAATAGGATGTTTTAACAGTTTTTTTGATAGATTTGGATTAATGTCAAAAATGTCGTTTTGATAGGTTTTAGGGTAAACCAAGTTTTGACCAGAAATTTGTCTTACCGTATGCGAGTTCAAGAAATTTTTGAAAGTTATTTTTGATAATGAAAAGTGATAGTGTTCGCCTTTAGCTACGTTTCGCTAGGTGATCGACCGTAACACTTAATAATGAACGATTTTTACGGTCCCGAGTCAAGTTTTGTTATTTATTGGGTAAAAGGACAACTACAAGTTTGTCTTTTGAAAGTCAAACTTGCGTAAACTTTTGAATTAGTCTATAATAGCAAAGGGGTTTAGTTAATGTTAGTTTAATTTGATATACGAAATATGAAGTTCCGGATTATATATCCATACTTTCGTAACTTACTAAAAATATGGAAACTTTGTGGAAGAAGTGTATAAATATTGTTAATGGCGCAAAGAGAAATGTTTTTGTCGTTCACTTGGAGATTATATATATGATTTTAAGTACGTAATAGTGCTATAATATCTATATAATTATATATAATATATATATAAATATATATATATAAATATATTATATATACCTAATATATATAATATATATATATATAAATATGATTTTATCGTACGTATAGAGATAAATATATATATATAATATATATTATATATATGCAAGTATGTATTATACGATTTATGTACTTTTGTCACATACCGCTATATATTATTTTATATTTCGCGGTTAAGACGTAAACTATTTCACTTGTTGATTTGAATTGATATTGGATCTTTTTCTTAAGGATGAGTTCATAGCCTGAATTTACATCTTTTGATTGTTTTAAACCCGCGAGGTGGGTGCATGTTTGTTTTAATAAAATCGAACACATAAGATTTTTATGGTATGCTGTACCCCTAAAAATATAATTGTTTTCCGTAAAGTACTAATTGTTGAAGTCCCTTAATTTCATGAACCGATAATCGCCTTGTGAGTGAACGCTAATGCATTAAATAGATATATTTGAGTTTGACATGTAACAACCCCCCAAAATGCTCGCAGCGAAATAAGGTTCCCGGGGGCATGTCACATCTTAATCATAACACAAGATTAAAATTATAATAAATATATAATATATCTATATATATATATATATATATATATATATATAATAAATATATATATATAAATATATATAAATATATCAATATATATATATATATGAAGAACGACCATTAAAAGTCATTTAAAACTGATACATTGGATTTAACAAACATTTGTTACAAAAAGCCCGAAGCTTAACTTCTTCATTGTCCATATTACAAAGATACTAGTTCATAATACATGATTCCCAAAATATAATGCAACCATATCTTTATACATGTCATCCCAAAATACAAAATCACCAATGTATCGCTTTCACCTTGTGCTTACTGACTTCCTGAAAAACATTGCTTTAAAACGTCAACAATAATGTTGGTGAATTCATAGGTTTGATAAATCGTATAAAGTTGGACCACAAGATTTCCCAAGTGTATGATAATGCAACAGATGCAGAAATCATATAAATGTAATTACGTTGCTCTAAGCTCATGACACTGAAGCTCGACATAAATATATGGCAATATATAATTGCCCACATTGCCCGTATGATGGTTCTAACCGCAACACCCAAATCCGACACGGTATATCGTTCGTTATGCCCTAGTGATAGCTAATCACCCGAACAGGGTTGTCAAACCCAATAGATCTATTCATAACACTCGCGCTCACAGTCCAGTAATTGACAGTTCATGATAATGGGCTCAGATTGGGTTATCGCTACTTAGGCAACACGTAATCATAATATAAAAGTATCCACTTGTGTCCAGTTATAAAACTAATGCATGTTTTCCACCCCAAAAATATAAAACAAAACATGTAAAATGTGGGGCTATGAACTCACTTGGAGTTACTGATAATCCAAATATCACAGATAGTGCGTCACGTAAATGATCGCTGAACCTAAATTAACATAGGTCGAAAAAGCACTAATCGCTTTGATTAACAAAAATCATATACAAGTTCTAAGTTAGTACATCATACTATAGTTCCGGCTATCATAATTTAAGAGGTCATGACATGACGTTCGAGGAGTTAGGACACTTTAAATCGTAAATCCAACAACTCGTCGAAACGCCATCCGAAGAGGCCTCATTATGAAACTCCCTAGAAATATAGTACTTTGATAACCACATATAAATTCTATAAACTTCAACACCTGTCTATTTGTAATTTTAGAAACTTGTTATAAAGTGATAACTTTATAATTATTGTTTTAGTAAAACAAGCCATAACTTTCACCCGTTTAAAACTCGTTTCTCGCGTTTACTTATGTACACGTCTTCGAATTGGGAAATATATAAAAATATTACATTTTTATAATTTTATAACATTAATGTATGAATATACTTTTTTCTGTTCATGACATAATATAAAATTTACGTTTTAATAAATTTAATTGTCGTAAAACCCTTAAATGCAATAACTTATTCGTTTTAATCCCGATTTTAGCGATTCCTTCGACCACGTCTTTGTTATCAAAATTATCACATTTTTATAAAGTTTTTGATCACATTTTTAATCCTGATGAACAGTAATTTTTACTGTTCATAGTTTATAAAATTACTTTTATAAACTCGAATTATCGTAAACGTCGTATTTTATTTGTTTTAGCTCCGTTTTTAGTAATTCTTTCGAGCACGTTCTCGTAATTGAAATTTCTATGTAAATTATGAAGTTTACAAAAATGAATTTTCTATCATGAACTATTAACTTTTATAAAAATTATTTTTATACATTTTACGATATAAACTTGCGTAATTCCTAACTTACTTCTTTTTAATCATAAAATTACGTGTTGTTATTGTTTTGGAATCCTAAAATTATGTATAATTTGTTAAAAATACCAAAATTTCTTGTTTTATATATAATTTTTATAAAAGTTATTTTATAAACCCGTTTAATTAACGTATAACTCGTATAAAGCAATCACTTTTCGTTATTAATCCTTTTTCGTGTTTTTATCTTTTTGGAATCGAAATGAGTTGACTATATTTTATAGTTCAACAATATGGCTGTCATAGTAACACAAACCAAAACAGCCCCTAAATGTCGTTTTGAGTTTATTTGTATAACTTTTTTTTTATACCTTACTTTCTATACTTTCCAACGTTAATAATTACCACAAGCCTTTTGATAATTACATATTTCATATGTCTTATAGATAATAAAGTCCCAATTGAGTCATATCTTGTCCAATATCCAAGTTAACAAGTTCCATAATGATACTTTTAATCACAACTTTCTTAAGTAATCCTTAAAACCCTAATTTGTACATATAAATGTTTACACTTAACCAACAAGTTACAAAACTTATAACCCCATTATATTATGATATTATCAACCTAATATCATATGAAAAAGTGTACAAAAGCATAATCACAAGTAAAAATCCTTTTTACATATTTAAAAGTCCTAAATGGTGATTTTACTATATAGAACATCATATACATATAAAATCATGAAAATGAAAAGATAAAGGGTATTAGGTAAACTTAGTATGAATGATAAATGAAAATATGTGCTAAACCCTTTTTTAGACTTTAAACCAAGCTTGCACACTTGAAACCTATTTTCCATTAGAAACCCCTAATCTTCCTTTCTGCTTCATACTTTAAAATGGAATTAACCAAGGCTTGCAAATACCTTAATATATCTTAGGAAAATTGTGAGGCTGTATAGGTTAAAGAAATATATGTATGGGGAATTTCTTGGAAGGGTGTTTGATGCCGTGGGGCTTTATCAAGAGAAGAGGAGAGAAGTTGTTGATTTTTATCAAGGAAATGGCTTGTGTGTTTCTATCTTCAAAGGTGTAAGACTTATATGTACTAAGTGGTTACTAAAGTGCATAAAAAAAAGACCAAAAGTCTTATGGTCAAGGGGGGGAGGGGGTGTCACATTTGGTGAAATAGGGATGATTAGTGATATAAATCACTAGTCATGATAGAAGTCTTACAATCCCATGCTTGCACATTGCCTTGATTAATTACTTGTGTCCTTATGTTCCCTAAGATGGATATGAGTTTCATGGGAATTAAGGATGTGCAAGCGATATGATTTTTTGATGTACAAAATATATAAGTTCTTTCTTAAAATGTAGAAAGTGTAAGTTAAATGTGAAATGTAGATACATTACTAGCAATTTGATAGTCCATGGTTATTTCTTGTATAAAATTTCGGGCCCCCAAGTGGGATAACATAAGATGATATTAGTAAATATTTATGTATTGGGTATAAAATGGGTAATTGAGAAGCGTAGAAAAGTTATTGTTGGTTTTCCGGGTATGCCTAAACGTATTTATTGAAACGTAATAACTTTACGCAACCAATAAAAATAAATTAGAACAATGTTATAATATCCTCAAAATAATTACTTAACCCTTGCTTATGTAAACATAATTGTTTATGCCGTTTACATTGAACGAGCTAATTTTTTAGACCTACGCAGATTTTAACTTAACCGATTTACGATTTAAAGCTAACGCGTACAATACAAAAGATACATTGTGGATTTATTTACGACGTCAATGACCCTAAAACACGGGGTGTTATAGACTTCCCCCGTTAAACGAGCCTTGTCCTCAAGGCTTACGATGCAACACTTGACAACGGTGCGGTCTTTGTGAAGAGATGTGGGTATTTCTTCCGAAATTGGTCATTCACGTTCCATTGAACTCAAGACCTCTCTTAGAGTTCCATCGACCTTGATTAATGGAATGCGGCTTCGCTTCAACCGTTTAACTTCATGGTCTATGATCTCAACGGGTTCCTTAACAAACTGAAGCTTGTCATAAAAATGAAGTCCATCCAACGACGGCTAACGGTTTCATTGGCATAACCTTTTTCAGTTAGATACATGAAATGTATGCTATATCTTCTGTAAGCTTGAGTTTTAAGCCAACCTCTCAACCTTTCCTAACACCTTGAAAGTCCAGCATACCTGGGGTTTAACTTCCCTTGTTTTCCAAAAACGTACGACCCCTTTCCAAAGGCAAACCTTTAATCATAACTTTATCCCAACTTGAAATCCCCCATCTCTTACGCTTTAGATCGGGTAGCCTTTTGCCTATCACGGGTGGCTTAACATCCTTGCTGATTTGGATGATCTTTTTGTTGTTTCTGAATAGTTCTAGACCGAGGATTTTGAGCTTCTCCAACTTCGTCTCAACAAACTGGTGAACGACACTTTCGACCGTAAAGTGCTTTGAAAGGTGCAACCTTTATGCTAGCATGATAACTGTTGTTATACGTGAATTCAACTAAGGATAAGTGGTCAAACCCCCAAAGAACAAAAAAAAAAAAACAAATAGACCCAATTCTTTCCAAAGCCCGATCACCGCATACACTTAACATATCCCTCGAGAGTTTAAAATGGTCCTCTCGCTTTGTCCGTCAGTCTCTGGATGGTATGCTGTGCTCATGTCCAAGCTAGTACCCAAAGCCTTCTGGAGTGACTTCCAGAAATTTGATGCAAACCTAGGATCACGATCACAAATGATAAAGACTGGGATTCCATGTCTTGCACCACTCCCTTAGGTTACATTTGTACAAGTTTATGCCATAGGACCATCACCTCATTGTGTGAAAATTGCAGACTTATGAGATCCGTACAACAATCACCCAAATGGTTCGTAAGCCTTGCGACGACTTAGGAAGCTTCGTAACAAAATCCATAGTGATGTTGTCCCATTTCCATTCAGGTATCTTGGGTTGTACCAACAATCCTGATGGTCTTTGATGTTCGGACTTGACCTTAGCACAGGTCAAACACTTGCTAACATAGGTGGCGATTTCGGCTTTCATATTGGGCCACTAATATAACTTCTTTATATCTTGGTACATCTTGTCGGAACCCGGATAAATAGAGTATTTTGACTTGTGGGACTCGCGCATAATCACAATCCTCAAGTCGCCATAACATGGTAACCAACTCCTGCCATTAAAGCATCGAGTTCTATCCGTACGCGGTTCCAACTTTTCCTTTCTAACTTTCTCCAAATCCTTAGCATTTTCAATCAACATGCCTCCAACATCTTCGTTCTTG
This sequence comes from Tanacetum coccineum, assembly GCA_026074375.1. Classification (NCBI taxonomy): domain Eukaryota; kingdom Viridiplantae; phylum Streptophyta; class Magnoliopsida; order Asterales; family Asteraceae; genus Tanacetum; species Tanacetum coccineum. Next base: position 2,214 of record BQNB010074943.1, on the reverse strand, counting down.
ATGTTCTCTAGTTTTCATGCTTCAGTCAGAGCATTCAAGATTTATTTGGGAAGATCCAAGCCAATAGTCATGACTAAGGCTCGAACTCTTAATTGTTGATCTCTCTCCTTCCTGCTTCGAGCATCAGCAACAACGTTTGCCTTTCCCGGGTGATAACGTGTAACACCCCCATTTTTACAATATAGCAGCGGAAGATAATCTGGGGTATTACTTCATGGATACAACAATCATAATCATAGAAAACAACTTTAAAAGAGACGTTATTGGAAAATTTTAGTTATAATTCATTATAATCAGAGTTTTTACAAAATGCAAGTCCCAAAATCTAAAATATCAAGTTTGAATGATAAAAATTCAACCATCTTTGAGTCCATGCCACTCCGTGCTATAACTTGCTCAATTACCTGAGATAAACATGCTAAAAAGTCAACACAAAGGTTGAGTGAAATTCATAGGTTTAATATAAACAGTTTGAATACAAGTCATAGTGTAATAATTGTTTAAACACAATTATTATGATATTGTTATTATACACCTATAATTAGTAATAATTGCAATGAATACAATTATCATAGTAACAATGTATTATCCCGTTATTGCCTTATTTGGTTTGTTTGGTCTTGGGGGGGGGGGGGGGGGGGGGGGGGGGGGGATATTAAAGTGGGGGTTTTTGTTATATTTATGGGGGGGGGGGGGGGGGGGGGGTGTGTTTTTTTTTTTTATTACACTTCCATTGAGGTATATTAGGTTGTACCAACAATCCTGATGGCCTTTGATGTTCAGCCTTGACCTTAGCACATGTCAAACACTTGCTAACATAGGTGGCGATGTTTGCCTTCATATTGGGCCTCCAATATAGTTTCTTCATGTCTTGGTACACCTTATCAGAACCCGGATGAATAGAGTATTTTGACTTGTGGGACTCGTGCATGATCACAGTCCTCAAATCGCCATAACATGATAACCAACTCCTGCCATTGAAGCATAGAGTTCCATCCACGCGGGGTTCCAACTTTTCCACTCTAAATTTCTCCAGATCCTTAAAATTTTCAACCAACATACCCCCAACATCTTTGTTCTTGATGTTCTCTGGTTTTCGGGCTTCAGTCTGAGCATCTAAGATTAACTTAAGGTGCTCTTCGTGCTCTTGTTTGTTCTTCGAATATATTAGAATATCATCAATAAAGACAATTATGAATTTATCTAAATATGGTTTGCATACCCGATTCATAAAGTCTATAAATACGGAAGGTGCGTTTGTCAAACAAAACGACATAACTTGAAATTCATAATGGCTGTAACGGGTTCTAAAAGAGGTCTTCGGAATGTATTCTTCTCGAACCCTCAGTTGGTGATAACCCGACCTTAGGTCAATCTTCGAGTAGACACTCGACCCTTGAAGCTGATCAAATAAATCATCAATTCTTGGGAGCGGATAACAGTTCTTCACCGTTAGTTTATTCAATTCCTGGTAATCAATGCACATTCGAAACGATCCATCCTTCTTCTTAACAAACTAGACCGGAGCTCCCCAGGGTGAGGAACTAGGTCTTATAAAGCCTTTGTTAAATAGTTCTTTAAGTCCTTCGACAACTCTTTCATTTCAGAAGGTGCCAATCGATAAGGCGCCCGAGCTACGGGTGCAGCACCAGGTATCAAATCGATTTGAAATTCCACTTGTTGAGTCGAAGGAAGACTAGGCAAGTCCTCAGGAAATACTTTAGGAAAATCTCAAACTATTGGTACATCCTCAAGTCGCTTCTTCTCCGACTTGTCTTTAACCTCCTTTGTAGTAACATGTGCCAAAAAGACTGGACATCCTTTTAGCATGTATTCTTGTGTTTTGGAGTACGAGATAATGTGCAAACAAGCCTTGTGTCCCCAGTTGCTTTCGTCACCGTGATCAATTAATGTTTCATTTCCCTAGGGGATACGAACGATCTTCTCGGCACACCCAATGATTGCTTGGTACTTTGCCAACCAATCCATACCAATTATAGCATCGAAGATTGATTGGGTTTTCTATACTATTGGATATTGATTTGAATGGGTTCGAAGATTGATTGGGTTTTCTATTACTACTAATTAAAACGAGCAATTAAAAACAATTAAAGCACTTAACAAATTACGATAAACAAGTAAAACGCGACAATTAAGCAAGAAAACTAAAATTAAACCCTAAAAATGTAAACTAAAATTCTAAACCTAAGATAA
>BQNB010074942.1:0-31625 GCA_026074375.1 Tanacetum coccineum | reverse complement strand
TTCTCACATTGTAATTTGGCAAGTAATCATCCAACTCTATTTTTCTCTCTACCTTTCTCTCTCTAACTTCTCTCTACAATTCTTCATATATTCTCATCTTATTTTCTTGTTCATCATAATGAAGTGAAAGTGATATTAGGTTCTGACACTTGGATTAGTATTAAGATAATTTATCAAAATATCATATTTATAAGATTTAAACCCCTGATGAACAGTAGTATTTACTGTTCATAACAGTTTGTTTTTATATAATTAATTATATAAAACTTGTAAAATACGTAACTTGTTCGTTATAATTCCGTTTTTCGAGTTCTTTATGTCCGTGGGTTCGTATTAAGGAAATTTATCAAAATATTATATTTATAAGATTTAAACCCCTGATGAACAGTAACTTTTACTGTTCATTACAGTTTATAAAACTGTTTTTATAAAGTTAATTATATATAACTTGTAAAATTCGTAACTTGTTCGTTATAATTTTGTTTTTCGAGTTCCTTACATGCCCACGATCCTTGTAAAGAGTACTATTTTTATAAAATATAAATTATATGGTTTATAGTTTGAATCCAACAGTAGGTATTAAAATAAAATTAGGGTTTTCAATTAATAAAGTTAGTTTGTATTCATTTTTGCTTAAAGACCTTGCACCATAATTTCACCAAGTGTTGTACCGTATATCTTACAAGTATTAAGTCCTCTAAATGTTCATGTCACTTGTTCATATGAAATCTTCAAACACTTTATGTAAATTAAAAATGAATCTAGGTGGTGATTAACTTATACAACAAGTATGTACACAATAGGAAATGAATGAATGAACATAGAATACTTTAAATGAACCTTTTAGAAGACAAGTAGGATGATGAACACAAGATGTAAACCCTAACCAAGCCTTCAAAATCAAAACCCTAATCAAGAAAACCCTAAATATGTTTTCTTGATAATTCCTTGTTAAACCCGAATCCAAGCTTGTTAACACCTTGAGTAACCTTAGGTAACCTTGGAATGAACACTTGAATGCTTGAAATGCCTTGGATGAAAAATTAAATAAAACCCTAAATGCCAAAATGTGTGCCGTGGGTTTTGCTCATTTTTGGGAGAGGATAATATGTTTTTTTTTGTAATGGGAAGAGTATGAACTTGTTGACATAAGGCTTGCCTTTTATAGCATCTTGGAAACCATTAAACAACCTTAAATCCAAACCATGAGCTTGGAAGTGGTTTAAGGACAAGTGTAAGAGCTCTCCTCCTCCCTAGGAGGAGGCCACGGCTCAAAGATGTCCAAGGGTACCAAGATGGGACAATTTCTAGCAACTTGGGTCCAAGTACAACTTATGTAAGTCTTATGATAATGGTGGAAGAGCTAGTGGAGCTTAAGTGATTTATTTCTTGTGTAAATGTTTTATGTCCGGTTTATAAGGGTTATAGGTAAGCAAAATAAGTGAATTTTGGGTATTGGGTATAATCGTGGGTATTTGTTTGAGTGTAGATAGGTAAAGGTGCTTCCGGGTACGACCGAATGTAATTTATTGCGAAACGTAAGCGTTTTACGTAACCAACAAAAATAAATTATGAAAAGTTATAAATTATACTCCTAATAATCATATAACACTTGCTTGATGTAAACTTTAATTTGTTTGATGTCCGTTTACATTGAACGTTGATTTTTAGTTTACGCGATTTAACTATAAGATAATAATTAAAAGCGAACGCGTAAAACTCTAAAAATAAATAATGGAATTTATTAAAGTTGTAAATAACCTGAAAGTGAGAAATGTTACACTTAGGCTGGCGGCGCCACAGGGCCCATGCATCATTAACTCCGTCACCAATTTATAGCCCCTGGGGTCCTGCACCGAATCAGGTATTTCGGCAGAAATGTAGTCATCAATTTGATGTGCGTCTTGCATTTCATTCTTTGAGTCGACCCACAGCAATGTATGCCAATGTGGCAAACCTCTTTTTTGAAATTCTATTATATATAGCACTGCACAAGCATGAGAATAGTCGAAATTAGATTTTATAAAGTTTTGCTAAATGAAAGGTATAAAATCCTAGTAATGTCACAATGTTTTTGAATATATGATACCTATAGAAACATTGCAAAAGTTTTTCACTTCTACTTCCAAAAAAAAAAGAGAGAAGACTTTAAACCTTCTGCTCAAAAACTCTGCATACGACATCTGCTCTGTCAGGTGGTGTTAACTCTAGGTATTGCGCCATATAGCGCTTTATTTCAGGCCACTTCACATTGCATGTAATGGTGATAAAAAAATTGTGGGTTTCCAAGCGATCGACAGATTGCAAGAGCGTTTAGATAATGATTGTACATATATTGGGGCCCTCCAGTAAATGTTATCGATAATATAATCTTTGAACCGACCGATATTCCTTCACGATCTCCCCTAGAAACGACGTCATACAAACCTGATAAGTAATCTGATCGAAGATCATTCTGATGCGTACGTATATAGTCCAGGCGACTTTGTTCGAGGGCACAGAATACCGTGACCAAGTATTGTTGAAAAAGCCTGCCACCCCTGAAGATAAGCCCAAACTCCTTCACACGTGGATGCAACTGGTATCTTTAATACGCGTTCATCATGACTTTTTTTCCTCTGCCTCTGCCATCCCGAGGCTTCAACTGCAATTGTGGGTAGAACCCTGGCTGACCGAAGACAAACAACAAAGGGAATTGTAGCGACATGTATGACTGATGTAGTTTATTGATTCTTTGAGGAGGCTCGCTCTGAATTCAATTATCACATCAAAATCTATTTTACTTCTTGGCCCTTCCTTAAACAGTTGCCTCCAAGAAGATCGGCCATTGGGAGTTCATACCCACGGATGTCGGTCATATTGTAGAGCCTGATTTTGAACGCCAGTATTTCACCCGCGATGCATCTGTCTCGTGCAGTTCTAAACAGCCTTACCAAACCATTTTGTTCATTACACAATTTCTAGGTTGATCACATTTTCACCAACCCCGCTAAAATTTTGCATTATGTTGCTTACTTAATTATGTGTGTCGTATATATATAGTTGCAAAAAACGCGGATGGTTACCTTCTTCTGGGCAAAGAGATCCGATCCAATGATAGATTTGACCAGATATTTAGAAAACATAAGGTCCTCTCCTTTTTTTTACTGAGTCATCTACCTTCGCCCCAAACAAAGTCATTGCAAACATCTGATTATAAGCTCGAATGTGCTTTATAAAATGGGTGTTTGTTAGGAGTTGTTGGATGAAATCGAGCGAATCAGGCGATGGCGACATATAAATTTGTCCTCCTCCACAACATAGATGGTATTCAGCTTGCCTAGTGTATTCAGCGCCTTTGAGTCACTCGTTGTACCAAAATAAATAGCCGCAATGATAATGCTGATCACAGTTCCCTAAGTCCATGTAAGGCGGACCGTCATTTGGAACAACAATCAAACATAGCAGAAAGCGATCATGAATACATGTACAATCTACAATATTTATTTGAAAAAAGGAGAAAGTAGGTAAAGAATAGATAAAAGAAATAAGAACGTAAATATCCTACCTTGAATACTCTACAAATTTGAATTTAAGGCTCGATTGTTTTGTGTATTCTTCCTTTGCCGTGCGTTAGTAGTTGAGTGCCCACGCGTGGAGGATACCTTCTCTGTACCCGCAATTACTAAAGATCGTGTATTCTTTATTATCAAAGAGTCGGCAATTGAGCGCTCACGCGTGTGTTCCTGCCTGGTGTTTGGAAATTTAATGATCGATGGTCAAATAATTACGTTTTTTATATCAAGACACAAATAGGCATGGTTCAATGTTGTCAACAACGTTTGGCAAGCGATGTTGGTTAAAATGTCCGCGAATTCAGGAAATGATAAAAGTTAGTGCAAAATTGCAAACAATGGGTCATTCAGAAATGGATTGCTAATTTGACATAAAAGGCGTTAGGCAGAGCAAATCACCTTCACTGTAGGGAAGGTTGGTATTGATATGTGGATATTTTGCAGGCCCGTGACCATGATTCTTGGTTTCTTGAACGGTGTTTGGAAAGATTATGAGCGCAGGTCTAATTATGAAGTCTTTACAATCTAGACACAGATAGGCGTGATTGAACATGGTTAACGACGCCTGGCAAACAACATTATATGGAATATCTAAAATACAGAAAATAAATAAGGTTAGTGTAAAACAACAAAGAAAAACCTTCTTAATTTTTAAAAAAGTATGTTAATACTCCATTTTTTATCAAGTTTGTTTGCTTCCTTTATTTTGTTTATTTTTCTCTAAAGATCAGGAAAAGCAACATGGATGGCAGATTATTTTAGATGAGTGGTCTATCTTCCATGTGACATAAGAGTGCCACTTGTAAGTATCAAACTACATGAGTTGTGCCCTTGCAAACACATCAAGTATTCAAATCTTTTATATGGTCCAATGTTATGTTAACTAGCTATCACAAAACCTTTATCTCTTTAAAGTAGTTTTTCCAACAATATGATTAACACACAATTGCCACTATTCTAAGAGCTGGCACGTGTTGCTGATTCACGAGATATTAAGGATCAGCTGTCGATAATAGTTCGTAGAGAAGTTTTTGAGGATTCACAAAAAATGAGAGACTATTACAGATTCTCTAATGAGATTACAGAGGCTATAAGGATGAGGGATGAATATATGAAGAGTAGATGAGTATATCCGAGATTAACATGCCATTGATCAAAATCAATGAATCTCAAAAGAACTAGGAATTTCATAGAGAATGAAATTGACAAAGACATTGTCTACCTAAAATAAATTCGTGATATGATTACGGAAACCCTCTTCATAAACGAATCTAAAATATAGATCCTAGCCTTAATTTAAAATTGGGTAATTAATTAAGGAATATTCATGCTAACTAAAACTATTTTATCTTATAGATGTCTTTTGAAAATGGTGTCAATCCTCACGCTCCTAATCCCTCAACCAACTCCAACTTCACACTACTCTCAGTTCTTGGGAGGGAAAGACTCACCGATCCAAATTATATGAACTGGATGCGAAACCTTAGGTTCACCCTAAGGTACGAGAATAAAGAGTATGTTCTCGATGAGCAAATTCCCATAATCAATGATGATTCCACCCAGGAAAAGATTGAAGCTCACCAAAAGCACTATGATGATGCAAACAAAGTGTCTTGCGTCATGGCATCTTCCATGAGCCCTCAACTGTAAAAGAATTTTGAGAACACTTGGGCTTATAAGATGAACTAACGGCTTAAAGAAATGTTTCAGGCAAAGGCAAGCAAGGAACACCTTGATGTTGTGAAATCTCGCATGGCTTACAAACCAAAACCTGGAGCCTCTATTTGTGCTTTCGTCTTAGAGATGAAAGGGTACTTTAACAAGTTGGAATCTCTGAACATGCTGTTCGATACTGACTTTTCTATCAACATAATTCTATCTGGCCTACCAGCTGATTATAATCAGTTTGTGCTCTCGTATCAAATGAGCAAGAAAGAGACCTCAATAATGGAACTACATAGCTTATTGCAAACCGCTGAGTAAAGGATCAAGAAAAGTGATGTGCCCTCTACTTCAGCAGCTCCTGTGTTGACTGTTGGTCACAATGCAAAGAAAAGAAAGACTTATCATTCCAACAGGAAAGGAAAGGCCACACAAGGAAAGTCTGATCGTGGGTCTAAGAGAGGTTGAATCTGAGATTGCACCTACAAGTGATCTAAAGGAAGCAGTGTGCTTCTACTGCAACACAAAGGGGCATTGGAAGCGTAGCTGCCCAAAGTACCTGAAGGACCTCAAAGACGGAAAGGTCAAAAAGGGTGGTCACTCAGGTATGTATATGATCGAACTCCACAATACTATAACTTCATATTCATGGGTCCTAGATACAGGGTGTGGTACTTACATTTGCGTTGTTTTACAGGGTCTAAAGGAAAGTAAGAGGTTGAAGCATGGAGAGCTCAACTTAATCATGGGAAATAGGAAAATCACACCTGTGAGAAGGGTTGGAAAGTTTGAGCTTATGCTGAAGTTTGAAGTTAGGATAAATTTAAATAATTGTTGTTATTCATCAGACATGACAAGAAACATTATTTCATTTCATGCTTTGTTTAAGGATGGTTATCAATTTTCATTTGATAATGAGAATGGAGAGATTTTGGTTTATTTAAATTGTTGATTTATGTTTAAAGCTTCTCCTTGCAAAGGCATATATGAAACTGTTGAATGTATTAGTAATGATGGCAATATGATTTTAAATATTGGTTCGTCTAATGAGCTTGATAAATCAAAATTGTGGCACTCTCGTCTTGGGCACGTAAACAAGAAACGCATCGCCCAACTTCAAAATAATGGAGTGTTGGAATCATTCGACTTCAAACTAGATGATGTATACGAGTCTTGCTTATTGGGCAAGATGACTAAATCACCATTCACAAGAACATGTGAAAGAGGTGAAGGACTATTGGACTTAGTACACACGGATGTGTGTGGACCATTCCGATCAGCCATAAAAGATAGAAAATGCTACCACATTACGTTTACTGATGATTTCAGTAGATATGGATATGTTTATCTGATTAAACATAAGTCGAATACCTTTGAAGTATTCAAGAGGTATCAAAACGAAGTAGAGAACCAACTGGGCAGAACGATAAAGGTACACCGATCTGATAGGGGAGGAGAATACCTTAGTATAGAGTTTTTCGATCATCTTAAAAACTATGGTATATTTTCACAGTTAACTCCTCCTAGAACACCACAACTGAATGGTGTTGCTGAGAGGAGAAATAGAACCCTGTTAGACATGGTTCGATCTATGATGTGTCGAGCAACACTTCCAATAAGCTTCTGGGGTTACGCATTAGAGACAGCCGCCCATATCTTAAATCTTGTACGCACTAAGAAGGTCTCGAATACACCTTTTAAGATGTGAAAGGGAAAACGTCCTTCTCTTGGGCACATCAAAATCTAGGGTTGTGAGGTTTTCGTTAGATGAGAAGCTCAAGACAAACTAGAAGCTAGATCTGAAAAGTGTCTTTTCATCGGTTATGCAGAAGAGTCATGTGGATATTTGTTTTACAAACCCAAGGATAATGTGGTGTTTGTAGCTCGAAGAGGAGTGTTCCTTAAGAGAGAAATGATATCTAAAGAGGACAGTGGGAGTAAAATAGACCTTGAAGAAATTCAAGAGTCTGTCGATGAAGAACATATAATAAACACTAACACTCAACAAGAGGTGGTGACGCCTGATGATATATCCTTACCCATTCGCAAAACAATTAGTAGAGTAAGCAAGCCTTCTCAGGATCCTCAGTTCTACTATGGTTTCCATATTGAAAAGGATAAGATTAGTGATAGTACACTAACCGAATTAAATAAGCCTGCTAACTACAAGGAAGCGATGGCAATCCCTGAGGCTGCTAAGTGGAAGGAAGCTATAAAAAGCGAGATTCAGTCTATGTATGACAACAAGCTTAGAATTTGGTTGACACTACACCCGGTCTTAAGACGGTGGGATGTAAATGGATCTTTAAGAAGAAGACGGACATGGATGGAAAAGTACACACTTATAAAGCTAGGTTGGTTGCGAAAGGTTTTACTCAAACCCACATGATTGATTATGAGGAAACCTTCTCACCAGTAGCTAAAATAAAGTCAATTAGGATAATGCTTGCCATAGTTTCATTTCATGATTATGAAATATGGTAGATGGATGTCAAGACCGCTTTCCTTAACGGAAAACTGACAGAGGATATGTTTATGGCACAACCAGAAGGTTTTGAAAATGAAAAGTATCCTAAAAGAGTGTGCAAGCTTCAAAAGGCCATTTATGGACTTAAACAGGCTTCTCGTAGCTGGAATCTCTACTTCCATGAGAAACTCACACAATTTGGATTTTCTAGAAGCGAAGATGAGTCATGTGTATATGTCAAAGTCAGTGGGAATGTTGTAGTCTTCATGGTATTATATGTGGATGATATACTGCTCATAGGAAATGATATCCCAACATTACAAAGTGTAAAAGACTGGTTGGGAAGATGTTTCGCTATAAAAGATTTGGGAGATTCAGCATATATTCTTGGTATAAAGATTTACAGAGATAGAACAAAACGTCTTATAGGACTTAGTCAGGACACGTACTTAGATAAAATTTTGAAAAGATTCAAAATGAAGAATTCTAAGAAAGGGAATCTACCCTTACATCATGGCATAAAGATTAGTAAGGATATATGTCTAAAAATAGATGATGAATTGGACAAAATGAGTCGAGTCCCATATGCTTCGGCTATAGGATCGATCATATATGCTATGACATGTACAAGGCCTGATGTCTTATTTGCTTTGAGCATGGTGAGTCAACATCAGCAGAATCCTGGCGAAGGTCATTTGACAGCTGTAAAGAATATTCTTAGGTATTTAAGAAATACTAAAGACATGTTCTTAGTTTATGGTGGAGAAAAAGAACTCAAAGTGACTGGTTATTGTGATGATGGTTGGCAAACAGATAAAGATGATAGTCGGCCACATTCTGGTTGGGTATTCTTACTGAATGGGTGAGCGGTGACATGGAAAAGTTCAAAACAAAATACCATTTTGTTCGAAGTAAAGTAAAAGAAGGACATGTGATTATGAAGGACATACGATCAGAGGATAATCCAGCTGATCCATTTACAAAGGCATTGGCTAAGTCCAAACACGATGAACTTGCTAAGAGCATAGGATTGAAAGATAAAATAGAGTTTTAGTTGTTAGTTTAAATTTGAAACATTATAAGCAATGATTGATATTGTAATGGATTTGGTGATTAAATAATGGAGATTTGTTTATTTGCAAGTGTGCTACCATTTGCTATTAATTGTCATTGTGTTTCACTTTTGCATGTTTAGAAACCACTTCCTGAGTATTTAGTTTACTCAAACCTCCTTAGTCGTTCATACTATAGGAAGTAAGTATTGATTTAAGACTGTCATGGAGTGTTGGTAGATTGTCTATAGAGATTAGACATAGCATAGAGAATGCTGCAACACTCATGAGTACTTAATGGGAATTAAGTATAGGAGAAACCCACACTTAGAGAGATTACTTCATGGACTAATATCACGAGTAATTCTAAGATGATAATGTCTTCTATTCTTAAAATGGAGATACATCGAGATTCTAGTTTTTCAAGTCTGTTATACTTTAGTTTGTTCAAACGCTGTGCGTAAATGCCAGTTATAAAGGATATGCTAGGTATGACATGATGAGTTGACTAGTTCTATGTATTCAAAGTTTATTTGTTCCTTTCGCCTAAATGGGAAAATGACATCCTTGGGCCCCGTCGATATTAAATGTTGACCGTTAAATGTCTAGACTAGCTGAACAAAATTGATGTTTCAATTCAGTATCCCTCATATAGTCAAATAATCAGAAATCGAGAAACATAATATTGAACCTAAGAGATTAATAAAAAGTCCATAGTCTCAGTTTATAACATTTATCATAGAACAAAGAATATTGATCGCTATCTAAGGGCTGACTCGAAGATATATTTAGAGTTCAACATTGCATTGGATGGCACTCTCCTCTTAGTTTGTGATCAGAATAGAGTTAGCACAATTATAGTTGATTCACTTTGTCCAAGTGGAACTGTTAGAATTTATGTCGCAATTCATAAACTAATTGATATGACTATCATCAAAAAGTAAGTCCTTTTTGGTTGCCCTTAAATAAACTGTAAAGAGAAATAACAAGTAAACAACCTTGGATGGTTTTGGAGATTCACTACATAGCCAAAAAAGTAACCAAAACCCTCTCCTTTTGGATATAAATAAATGGGCATCCAAAGTCTTCATTCCATCCCTTATTTCTGATTCCTACTCCTTGTAAAAGTCGTTTGTGTAACGGGACCCTAAGTTCGAATTCGAATTCTTATTCTCTTTGTTCGTGGGTGTGAGCTATATAGAGTACTCTCTTTGAGGTACATGTCCTCCATGTTCGACAAGGTGATCCGCATGTGAGAAAATTCGATTTTCTTCAAAGTTAAGTATTATTAATTTATTTAAGTGCTTTTAGTTAATTAAGTTTTAGATCCTTACGGTTTTAATTCCTTCTGTCCAGATTAATTGTTATTTTCACTGCGTGTTAATCCTAGTTGGGTGTTATAAAAACACATCAAAAGGCTGTGAATCTAAATAACACATAAAAGTGGTGTGAGGCGTCATGTATTTTTTTTACTAAATGCGAAAAAATTTGAGTTGTCACTCAATCTTTTAAAAAATAGAATTTATAATTTAGTTTAATCCATGTAATATAAGTAGGTCATATTGGTGAAATTAAAATCGTCATTGGCCAAAAACTCGAAAATCAAGCTTAAACAAAAAGAAAGAACAATATTTATAAGTTTATTGATAAGGGGAAATGCAATATGCTACCCTGTGTTTGCAAAAATTGGCAGACTTAACTCCTCAACTTTACGAAAGTGCAAGCGGCTCCCAATTGAAACTCTTCATTGCACTCGTGCTCGCCTACAGGGACCATTTCTGCAACACTTTTGTTTTATTTTGTACAGAAAATGGTCCCGGACAGTGAGCACGAGTGCAATAAGATTCAATCTAGGATCTCCTGCACTTTTGTAAAGTTGAGTAAGTCGCAATTTTTGCAAACACAGGGAGCATAGTTGCAGTTTTTCTCTAGTGATAGATATATGAAATGGGTTCACTTGTAATGCTTTATAGAATTCTGGTTACCTTAAACATGATGAAATAATTTGTTTCTTTTTTTGTGTTTGTCATGTGAATTATCAGGAATGTAAGGACTTGCAAACATTTACTAAAGTTATTGCAAAACATATAGTTATTCGAGTATTTGTTAAAATAATTTCCACATATATAGTATTTGTTGTTTATATTCATCCATCTTTGCAACTAGCTAGGGTACGCAACATGCTTTGGACAACAACGTAACTCTTCCTAGATTTGGGTTTACAAACCATGTGAAACCAATGACCTTGAGTTTCTGGAATTCACAAGTTACGTTTTTTTTATAGAAAAATAGTTGCATTATATTCCAATCCTAAAAGCTTAAAGAAATTTCTAATTACGAAGACACCTATTACATTACTTTTTAATACAACAACTTTACTTGGACTAAAAATCTAGTATATTTTAATATTTTATGAGTTGCTTTTTGCAGAGAAGAAAAGTGCATGAATTTAGTACTTTTTCATTTAATATTTATCAGTTTGAAGTTACGAGAAAGTGTAAAAATTGTTGTGATATGAATAAATCTTTTGACCAATTGACTAAAATCGTAGAGATATGAAAGTGTTTCTAATCAAACTTAATATATGAAAAGAGTACTTAAAAAAGCAAGTTGATCTTTTATCGAGTAACGGGTAAACGAATGGGTTTCTTTGTTAAGATTATTTGGAAAGAGCGAATTTTTTCACACAGATATATGCGATCTTACGCTATTTTTAGTAGTCATCAGAAAAAACTCTTCTTCTCCAGACAACAGCGTCACATAAGTTTTTCCTCTTTAACTTTTTACCTTTACTACATCTCAAATTTCACCCTTATCAGTCACACCACCTTCACCAAACAAACCAGTCTTTTATTTATTAAAAACTAAAACTTTTATTCATAAAATAAAAAAGTTACAAAAATAATTAAAAATGTAACCACTACATAGATAAATAAAAATGTTACAAAAATAATTAAAAACGTAAACACTACATAGATAAATAAAAACGTAAACTAAAATGTCAAGTTCCACCTCGCCCTGACCACCTCCTTCAATTTTTCATCAGTAGATGACAGATATAGCGTTTCGTTTTTTTGACGTTGATCCAGTTGTCGGATTTCCAACTCTTTAGCCTTGAATTCCATCTCCATCTTTTTCATTTGCAATAACTCTGTCATGTTCTCGCCCTTTTGGATGTTGTACGGGTCGTTGACCATCAACTTGGCCAAAGATTCCACATCAAAGCCGGCTGTTGAAGATACCGATGGCGTCCCCGCTTTCCCTTTCTTCTTTGTTTGGTCCCTACCGATGGGATGACTTGGACGAACTTCCTGCACTTCATCATCCTCGTCCTCAGTCGTGTTATTCAAATTGAAACTGCCCTATCCTGACTCCCTCATGTTGAACGAACTGTCGCCGCTCGACTTGTATCTCTTGCTCTTATGCTCCTTCGTTTGTGCTATAAATTCTGAAACTTCCACACTACTCTATTTTTTTGAACGACAGATTTATTAAAACTAGCGATATGCTAGAAAAGAATTACAAAAAAGGGTACAAGAATTTTTCATCCAAGTAACCCAATTTAGTTTAGAATTACAACGATTAGAACACCAACTAAAAGAAATTTGAACCAAGTCATCAAAAAGAAGCTCCCTACGTGGATTCGTAGCACCAAAAAGCAACTGATTCCTGAAGCGGCAAATTAACCACCACTTCACATAACAAACACCTTCTAAGATCTCTTTCAGCCGCTTAGAAAGCAGAGAGGAATTAAGTCATATAAGCCAATCATCATAAGAGGCTAAATCAATGTCCTCGAGCTCCTACCAACGCAAAAGTTTCCTCCATAAATGACGAGCCATTGGACAGGAAAAGAAGATAGGGGAACCGGATTCGATAGAAGCATGAAAAATAGGGCAAACAATAGTCGAAATATCAATACCTTTAAGGGAAAGATTCAACTGAGTAGGCAGCTTATCTAAATGAACTCTCCAAGCAAACACATTAATCTTAATGGGCATGACTTTAACCCACTTTGTGGCGACTTCCTCCTTTGGAAGAATCGAATCATCAGTAAGCCGACAAACAGATTTAACAGAAAACTCACTTGTAGCTTCTAACGACCAGACCCAACGGTCGGGGATATTTGTCAATATTAGACCATCCATGCGGGATAAAAGAAAACCGAGTTGTTCTTCCTCAGCACCACCTTTAGGAGGTCGACGAAAAGTATCAACCATGGAAGCATGATTAATTTTTTCGACAACTGTTATTTGTTTGTAGTTATCAAAAGCATAAAGTCTTGGGAATTTATGGTTTAACGCCAAATCATCTAACCAAAGATCCTCCCAAAACAATGTGTTTAGCCTGTTGCCCACTTTTTTGCGAATTAAATCTAAAAGATTAATGCCTTTTATGCGAAGAACAGTAACCTCCCGAATAATGTCTAACCAAGGAGAGCGTTAGACAAATAACTTGGGGAAATAAGAGCACAGTCTTCACCATAAATAGCTTTTATGAATCTCGTCCATAGACAAGAACCATGAGAAAAAAATGGCCAAACCCATTTAAAGAAAAGAGCTCGATTAAGAGCATATAATCTAGAAACTCTGAGACCACCGTATTTCTTGCAAGCTAAGACCTTATTCCAACTAATCCAAACCATTTTTATTTTTGACCCGTCCACTCCATTAAAAAAGTTTCTTCTAATCGATTCCAAGAGCTTTAACACTCCCGAATGAACTTTAAAGATAGACATATTGTATAAAGGAATGGATGTTAGAATCGATTTAATTAAAGTAAGTCGACCACCTGTTGAAAGGGTTTTAAACTTCCACTTGGATAAGCGAGAGGACACTTTAGCAACCACGCCATCCCAATATTTTATTCTAGACATCACACCTCCAACCTTAACTCCAAGATGAACAAAAAGAGTGGTAAAAATCAAACAACCCATAGTTGTGGCTGTTGCGTCGACTTCTTCTAGACGAGTGCCAATTCCCTAAGTTTACTTTTATGAAAGTTTATTTTTAGACCCGAAGCCAAGTGGAAACACTTCAAGACATTAACAATGGTGCGTATATTCAAGAAGTCTAATTTACCAATGAAGATGTCATCATCCGTAAAGAAAATATGAGAAAGTGTCAACGAGCTATCAATAGGAATACTCGAGAACAAACCTGCATTCGTAACTTTAGAAAATAATAAATGAAAATTTTTCATTATCAAGATAAATAGAAAGGGAGATAAAGGATCCATTTGTGAAATTGGAAGTCTAAAGTAGGGCTTCCATTGACGAGAACCGATCCCATGGCGGAGCTGAGACAACTATTTATCCAACCACAACACTTATCACTAAAACCAAACGTCGTTAAAATATCTTGTAAGTAATCACACCGTATAGAGTCGAATGCCTTTTCGAAATCGACTTTAAAGACCACAGCTTTAAACTTCTTATGCTTGCACCACAAAAGAAATTCATTAAGAATAAATGGACAATTAAGAATTTGGCGGTTGGAAACAAAAGCTGATTGGACGTCACTAATAAGACCCGAGATGAAAAATCTAAGTCTATTAGCTAAAATCTTGGTAATAATTTTATAAAGGCTTCCAATCAAACTTATAGGAAGATAATATTTGACGAGTTTTACATCATGAATCTTAGGGATTAAAGCAATGAAAGAAAAATTACATCATGGGGGAAAAGTACCTAAAGCAAAAAAAATTCTTTAACGGCTGCTACAATATCATGTTCTAAAAACTTCCAATATCTATGAAAGAACTCAAAAGTGGAGCCGTCAGGACCAGGGGATTTCCACAATCCCAAATCACACTCTTTATTTCCTCATTAGAGACATTTCGTTCGAGATCAGCTTGTTGCTCCAATGATAACCTATTAGTAAATTGATCAGCGAAGCAAATACGAAGGGAGACATGCGAGGAGAATTGAGTAGAAAAGTATTTTAGGAACACACTTTTCATAGCCAAGGATCAACAACCCACTCGCCATCAACAAGGGTCTCACGAATAGCTAAATGAGAACGTTTACTATTAAGAATACCATGAAAGAACTTTGTATTCTCATCACCTTGTATAGCTCAATGAACTTTAGATTTCTGAGCCACTTCCAATGAGTCAATATAATTAATGTCGTTGAGCTCTTTCAACAACAAGGATCTATCGGATAAAATCTCTTCATTACTACCGCCTTAGTCAAGAATTTTGTCAATATCAGAAAGTTTGGATATAATGGAGATCTTCACCTTATAAGAGCTTTTCTTAGCATTTTTGGTCCATTATTTAATGACAATTATGAGAGCTTGAAGTTTCTTTTTTAAATTAATCATCACATTCGAGTCAATAGTGGCTAAGCTCTTCCATGTATCTTCTACCATTTTGTCAAAGCCATCCAAGTTAAACCAAGAGTGAAAGATTATAAATGAAGTAGGACCATAATCAATGCTTAATTCATGTATGAGAATAGGACGATGATTCGATATATTTTTTTCCAAGCAAAGAGCCGAAAGATACGGTAACGAAGCCACTAAGCCTTTAGAAACTAGAAATCTATCCAACTTACTCATCTTATTGACGGTCTTGTGGGCCCAAGTGTAAGCATAACCATCAAGAGGAAGGTCAATGAGACTTGCTAAGGAAATAAAACTATTGAAAGCGTTAGCACCTTGAACGTTGAAAACCGAACCATATCTTTTATGTTTCGTGCTAACTTTATTAAAATCCCCCATAATGACACAATCCCCATCCCATCAGTCTATTAGATGAAGGATGTAATCCCATAACATCCTTTTTTCTATTAGATCTTGGGGAGCATAAACAAAAATGATAAGGAGTTTAGAAGACGAAGGAACCCAAGTACCCATAACAGCCAATAAATTATCAAACGAGATAACGTTATCTTTGACAAACAAAGTGGGCTCCCAAACATATAAAATATCCCCTTAGTTATCTAAAGAAGAACTAAGAGCATAATTAAAAGAAAAATTACCCCACAACGTCTTAATAGTAACCAACTCCATGCTCTTCAATTTAGTTTCCTGAAGAGATACAAAATTAACATGATGTTTTACACACAACTCCTTTACCTACCCTTTTTTGGCCTTATGACCAAGTCCTTGAATGTTTAAGGACAAAACATTCATTTGACAACGTTGCATTCTCCTTGTAAGCCGATAATGACTTCAATGTTCCGCATACACCCTTCCATATTATAACCCATAGTTTGTCCTACCTTAACTAACTCGTCCATCAATTGCAATATTAAACCGTCTGTGTGAACCCTCTTCGAACAAACACTATTATTCGATGAAAGTTTTCCTTTGGGAACAAACTCTTCAAGCTTATTTGAAGTAGTATTAACATGCTCATTTACCTTGTTACTTGTAGCCCCTTTCACCTCTTTGTTCACCTCTTTCATGTTAATCACACTTGGTGTAAAACCAAATGGATATTTCAAATCGTCACCACTATCCTTTCTCTTATTTAGGATATCATACAAATTAAAAGGGTCCTTGGATAGAACTTTGTCCTTATCAGGCATTATATTATTATGGTTGTTATCATAAAGTAAGTCGTTATTGTGCATACAACTTGATTCAAAGACCTTGATGTGGGGGTTGATTGTATACCAAAGTTTTACAATCCCCTAGGCAGTGTACCTAATTGTTGTAGTGTAGTATAGGCAAGACTCGGGGTTGTTATCGTTCTCTAGGGGAATAGTTTGGGTAAGCTCAAACCGAATGTCACTAAGGTCTAAGGGTTGAGGGAAGAATATTTTTTGTATTTTATATATTTTAGAAAGCAAGTAAAATCTCGGGTTTTGAATGGGTTTTGATTTAAACTAATTAACTACTAATCTAATTCTAATCTAATCTAACTATGTGGAAACTCGTATAGGTAAACAAACCTACTCACTTAATCATGCACTACTCCTTAGTTTTCTCTTCTAATCTTATTGCCCGTCAGCCTTGCGATGTAATGTGTAAGTATTTCCTAATTCACAAGCGAATTACACGAACCCACTTTCTATGCAATATTCCGTTAAGACAACGCACAAGTAAGGTAGTATGAAGACTATTACAAGGCTCCTAAGAGTATATTACACGCGTTTAAACACTTAAAAGGTGATCAACCATATTAGGGAAAGGTAGTATGAAGACAATTGCGATGGTATCCTTTCTACACAATCAGGTTTCCCTAGACGTCTTCGCAATCAATAAAGAAGCTAGTTTTCTAGAGCCTAACGTGCACACCACCAACAAGAAGCAATAGTAAAAGGAATTACAAACTAAGTTTCATGCAACCATAAGCAAACACTAATAAATTTAGCCTAACATATTAATTGAAAGCGAAGAACGGTTAATCAAACAATACATAGACATATCAAAAGATTAAAGGGATAAAAGAACTTCACTTTAAATAATCATGGAGTAATGGTGGATACAGAAGGGTTATAAAACCCTAAAAACGTCTACAATAATGCACCAAGTCGTTCCCTAAGTATTACCCATGAATTCCACTCTTAAACCCTAAAAACTAAGGCTGTATATATAGGAAATTAGTCGCGACGGCGTCGCTTGTTAATTGTGACGTCGTCAACCCGCGAATCTTCTATGGGCTTGTTTGAAGTCGGATACTTTTGACACCGTCACAAGAGTCTCGGACGCCGTCGCTTGATATCAAATTTCATGTAGAGTTGAAATCATGTCCGTTTCTTCCCAAATTGAGTCCAAGTCACGTGTATTTCCTCCAAATGTCATCCAAATGCTAAAAACACAAAAAGAAACGATTAAGCACGTATTTAGGCATATTTGCATCGAAAAAGTGTATAAAACGACACCTCATCAAATACCCCTACACTTGAGATTTGCTTGTCCTCAAGCAAATGAGCTTTTCTACCTAGTCAATTGCAATATCGGGGGCATTTAACCTGCTCAATAAAGATGATTTATGCCACAACCAATTAGACCTCGTAATTAAAAGCACATAACTTATATACTAGTACCTCACATAAGTGTTTGGATTCTCTCTTTCTCTCGGGTGTATAATGAATTATAACAATATGGGAAACGGGAAAATAACACTCATTACCTGTCATAACATATAAATTACCATAGGCTTGATAAAGGATCAAACCTCCATCGCATTGGCGTAAGCACCTATGAATTACTATCAAAGAGACTTTTAAGGGTTGTGATGTATAGGTGTAGGGTAAAGGAAGCCAAGGTTGGGGGATATTTGTGGAATTTACCAGTGGCAAGTCAATCATTCACAAGAATACATGTATAAGGCGTTGCTAAGCCAAGACTCGACCATACTAGGACAAAGATATACAAACTCTACATCAAACTCTTTCTTTTTCTTTTCTTGACACTATTTGAACATAAACATAAGTAAAATTACAGCCCGTGCATTTTCTTTCTTCTTTTTTCTATTTTTTTGATTTTTTTCTCTTTTTGATTTTTACTTTTTTTTCTATTTTTTTCGTACACTTTTACCCTGCCATTGGCGTGAACATAAATAAACGTATACATGACTTGGGGTTTATAATTGCACCCCTACACTTGAGTTTTTAATACGCAATACATAAACTAACTAATGACCCAAATTAAAAGGATCAACAAACATGGAGTATAATAAGCTCGTATGGGGGTAATAATTTGACTTCTTCCCTATTTCTCCATAAAAAATACCATGAATCCCAATCGTCCCAAAAATATATATACTAATAAAAGACTCGACTTAGCAACCATGTGCTCAAGCAAATAATTAACTAGGGTTTACAAATGTGATAACAATAATGTACAAAAAATGAGTACATACAAGGAATGCTAAGGCAATTTGGGTGTAACATTTTGGTGGGGTGTAAACAAGGCTCTTCATTAATAATCCAGAATCCACCAAAAAATTACAAGAACTGCGAAAAGGATAGGCTCAGAGAGGTGTACTAAGGGGTATCTTGCACTAAAAATGAGTGCGAAGCAAGGGTGTGAGGGTAGTTATATGATCGGGGAGACCATCATAACTATACAAAATACATGTTAAAAATAAGGGTTTATCCTAATGCCTCTTATCATATAGCAAATCCTAATCACACGAATGCCATCTCACTAGCGGTCTCGGGATGCATCACTAAAACAAGTTCTAAAATTCAATATACCACCGGTACACTCTCATAATCCTAACCGATACCAAGGCTCCAGAAAAAGCGACAAAACCACACATGCTCGATCAAATCCATGAACGAGACACATGCGATTGCTCAAATCCTTAACTCGAGCAAGCTAAAGGTTAAAATTATCTAAGCACCAAAGATGGATGCTTTAATTGCTAAAGATCTAAACGCGAACCTCACATTTTTAAAGTGGAATTTTTGAGTGGTTGGGTTTTTGTGCTAGTCATATAACTCCTATCCATC
This sequence comes from Tanacetum coccineum, assembly GCA_026074375.1. Lineage (NCBI taxonomy): Eukaryota > Viridiplantae > Streptophyta > Magnoliopsida > Asterales > Asteraceae > Tanacetum > Tanacetum coccineum. The sequence goes on along the minus strand of BQNB010074942.1, from coordinate 12,476 downwards.
GAGACGCTATTAATACTAATTTTTCATCGGTATGTGCCATAAAAAAATTTAAATTTGGGTCAAAATTATCGTCTACGCTACGTTTCAGTATATTACTCATCTTTTTAAGGACAAAGCAAATGCAAATGAAGGAATAGTTTCTAAGGCTTTATTTCCCCCCTACAGTTATTGAACATTGTCTCCAATGTTCTACAAGTACCCGAAAAAACAATAAAGGGAAAATAAGAAAAAGCAAAAGAAACTAGTACTCCCCTGGTTTTGCTCAATATTGGAGAAGAAACAAGATAGACCGGCTAAATCTTCATCCAAAAATCATCAACATGAAAATCCTAAGAACTTATGGGCTTCTCCTTATCAAATATAACATGCAAATCAAAGACAAGAAACAACTACACAACGCGTAAAGTTCTACGGGATAATAATATACAACCTTTGTTTATAAAGTTTAGACACTACGAAAGCAATAAAGATAGGATGAATGTACTAATGTGATCGTGGTTTTCTGTAAGGATTAGAAAAATTAAAGATTCTGGAAATTACACAAAATTAATTTTTTTAAAATTCAAGAAAATACGAAATTTACTGTAGCTGGATTGGCGACGCCGTCAAGAATAATTCCTGACGCCATCTCCATTAACTGTAAATAAAAATTTTCTTCGTTTCTTAAAAAATATTCTACACAAATATCCTATTAATTATTTCCTCTAAAAATTTACTACATAAACTACAAAAAACGATTAGCACAATCATATGACTCAAAATAAACACACAAGACACACGACGCGATTTACTCTAAGCTATTTATTTTACATTTTTGAAATGGTTCGTAGAAACTGAATATTTCCCCTACACTTATTTGATGCAAAATACCTTTGATTGTAATTAAGACGACGTCAAAGACAAAACAAAGCATGATCACATATAATTCAAACATATAGAAACAAACAATAAAGAATAAAACACACAACACACCTAAAATGCAAGAAATAAAAGATTGGGTTGCCTCTCAATAAACGGTTTGTTTATTAGAGAGTCTTGTAGCTAGACTCGGAGTCACACTCCTTTACGTAACTCCTCTTCATCATCTAAAGTAACATCATCGTCTTTATCAAAGTCTGATATGTCTTTTTAATACGGTTTTACACGTTGCTTGTTTATAATAAACTCATTTTCTTCCTCGTCACATAGCTCAATTGCTCCACCTTTCATGTCTCTAATAATAGTGAATGGATCATACCATCTTGATTTTAACTTTCCCGATAATAGCCTCAGACGAGAATTAAAAAGAAGCACCATATCCCATTTTTCATACTCGGTTGGTGTCTTAATTCGTTTATCGTGCCATTTCTTCATCCTCTCTTTATAAGAGATAGAGGATTCATAGGCATCGAGTCTCAACTCGTCCAATTCGCTAATTTGTAGAAACATGTTGGCCCCAGCTTTTGTTAAATCCATGTTATAAGTTTTAAGGGCCCAATAGGCCTTGTGTTCGAGTTTAACAGGGAGATGGCATGCTTTACCATAGATTATCCTGAATGGAGTTGTTCCTAAAGGTGTCTTAAACGCGGTTTGGAAAACTAAAAGTGCATCGTCTAATTTAGGAGACCATTCCTTCTTATTGTTTCCAACAATTTTCTCTAGAATTTGTTTGATTGCCCTATTGGTGTTTTTACCCTGACCATTGGTTTGCGGATGATATATGGTGGAAACCCTATGAACTACTTCGTACCTCTTCATTACTCGTTCCATTTAGTAATTACAGAAATGGGTCCCCCTGTCACTTACCAAAGCTTTTGGTATACCAAAATGTGTGAACAACTTCTTAAGGAAACTTACCACGTTTCAAGCATCGCTAGTAGGGAAATCCCGAGCTTCTACCCATTTGGAAACATAATCGATAGCTACTAGGATGTACTTGTTCCCATTTGATGAAGGGAATGGCCCCATAAAATCAATTCCCCAAACGTCAAATATTTTACACACCTGAATGTACTTTTAAGGTGTTTCATCTTTTGTGGAAATGTTACGAGCTCGCTGACATGCGTCACAAGATCGGACCAGTTTTTGTGTATCGCAAAAGATATTAGGCCAGTAAAACCCAGCCTCAAAAACTTTTCTTGTAGTAGTGTCGATCCCATGATGTCCTCCTGAAGGACCACTATGACATTGTCGAAGAATCTGGGCAGCCTCGTTCCCGGAGACACATCGTCGTATGATTTGGTCCACACGTTGTTTGAATAAAAAGGGTTCATCCCAGAAAAAATGCCTTGGATCACTAAAGAACTTTTTTTTCTCTTGACGGGTAGATCGAAAGGAAGCACTCGACTTGCCAGATAATTAGCATAGTCTGCGTACCAAGGTTCGTTACTTTTGTTGGAGATCGTCATTAGTTGTTCTTTCGGAAATAAGTCTCGAAGTTCTGCCTTGGTTAGTTTTCTAAGATCTGGATTTTCAAGTCGGGAGAGGTGGTCAGCTGCCAGATTCTCAGCACCCTTTTTATCATGGATTTCGATATTGAATTCTTGCAGTAGCATGATCCACCTTATCAATCGCGGTTTCGCATCTTGTTTTGCGAAGAGATACCACAAGGCGGAGTGATTTGTGAATACGATAGTTTTAGATAAAACTAAATATTGGCGGAATTTATCAAATGCAAAGACAACAGCCAAAAGTTCATTTTCTGTTGTTGTGTAATTCTTTTGTTCCTTGTTCATCATTTTACTAGCGTAATGGATAGGTTGAAAATGCTTATCTTTCCTTTGTCCCAATACTGCCCCAACAGCGTAGTCACTGGCGTCACACATGATTTCAAACGGCAATGACCAGCCTGATTTGATCATTATGGGGGCTTGTGTCAATTCTTGCTTTAATTTATAAAAAGCTTGGATACATTGATGTGACGTTGTGTGGTGTATATTTTATAGATTTAAGTTTTAAATTTATATTTTGCCGACTAAACCAAAAACAACACTTTAACGGGCAGTGTACCCGATCGGTAGTAGTTTCATGGTAAGTAGGGTGTCGAACACTTGAAGCGAGGTTAAATCTATCAATTTAATTAATATCTTGGTTATCTAATCTATGTTAGTTCTATTCTATTCTAAATCTATGTCAGTCCTAATTCCTAATTCTAACGGGAAAAGGGGGTTTTCAGCCTAAGAGATTGGTACGGTTTGGTTGGTGACTATAATCAATTCAAGGCACTTTTACCCACGCAAGCTAATAGACAAAATATAAAAGAGCGGTCGAACCTTATATAAGAAAACTAAATTAACCATTATTAATCCGATTAGAAAGTTGGTTTGTTTATTATGTGCAATGATTTCTTCTCTCGAGGTGGCATATCATTCTTAAGACTTAGGCGTTATATCATCCTAAGACCTAGACACATTAATTCTGTCACAATTAAAGCATCCGCATAAAGCATCCTTATTTGCTGATTATAATCTATCTTAAGGATTAAAGCAATGGTGATCTTGTTAAACCCTAGCTCATAGAGACTTTACCCACTTACCGCTTAATGGCAATTTATACACTAGTAGTCCACTTGTCCAACTATCCAATGGAATCAAAACGTTACTTGTTGAATTATCTAGGTCACCTGCTAGTCAACACAATCAATAAACCATTGGCAATATCTAATTAACTAGTTAAGCCCGAAGCGTATCCTAGACACAGACTTAGAAGGACAATATTTGTGTAACTATGATTCTAGATGTATAAATTACTATATGGAGAGCTATCCCGGACTCTAGATCTACTTGGTCCGTATCACTAGATCCAGTTGAATGATAGGTCGCATACAAAAGCACGTAAACAAGTATAAATTGATAAACATAAACAAGCATTCAACGATAAATCAAGAAATCAAGATAAACAAATACCAAACATTCAGATCTTCATAATAATGGCTAATACCTGAAGGTATTAGCCTTTAAACATCATAATAAATACAAGAGCAATTATTTAGCAGGAGTAAACAACCGAGAAACGAATGATACCAAAAACTGAACGATTACTAAAGTATATGGAATTACACGTTGTCTCCTATGGAATTGATAGCGTTGCTCGACCTCTTCTGCTCTTTTTCTCCTCTGAAAATCGACTTTTATGGTTTAGGTATCGAGAATATGATTTAGCACACTTAAAACTCGTTTTTGAGTTTTCTATTTATAAGGTCTGGAAGTCGGTTCGATACGGCGTATCCAAGTGTTGGATACGGCGTATTGGGGATTTCTTAGAGTAGGGACCACGCTTGATATCTTCCAGAATATTATATTGATTCCATATTTTGAATACGGCGTATTGAGTCTCTCTGGATACGGCGTATTGAGCTTTATTCTTTTGTGGTCTTTGGTGAGTGCAGGCACGGATACGCCATATCTTCCTTGATGGATACGGCGTATTGGTCTTCAGAATAGTAATCTTCAAAATATCTTCATTTAAGCTCCAGAATGCGCGCCTTTTGCTATCTTTCACCAATTACTCCATAATTACTGCAATTCTCAAATATAAATGATTAAGTAACAATTCTTTGCAATAATTATACAAAATGGGTTAATAACATGGGATAAATGATGCTATAAAATAGACGTTATTTGATGTCATCATACATTCTTTAGAGAAATTAAAGGGGGCATCTTTTACAAGAAGCTGGGTCATTGGGCGCGCGATTTAAGAGAAGTCTTTTATGAATCTTCGGTAGAAGCCTGCATGTCCTAAGAAACTACGAACAGCTTTTATGTTTGCAGGGTAAGGTAGCTTGGAAATTGATTAGATTTTAGCCCTATCCACTTTAATTCTCTACTTAAAAAATTTATGGCCAAGGATTATCCCTTCTTTTACCATGAAAAGATATTTTTCCCAATTTAATACAAGGTTGCTCTCCTCGCATCATTTGAGCATCTTTTCCAGGTTTGCCAGGCAATGATCAAAAGAGTTTTTGAAAACGGAAAAATCGTTCATGAAAACCTCCATGCTTTGTTCGATTAATTCATGGAAGATAGCCATCATACAACGTTGAAATATGGCTGGGGAGTTCCACTATCCGAACGACATCCTTTTGTAGGCGAAAGTGCCATACAGACAGGTGAATGTCGTTATTTCTTAATCTTCAGGGGCAATAGGGATTTGGAAATACCCTGAGAAACTGTCCAGAAAACAATAAATTCATGCCCTTCTAACCGTTCGAGCATTTGGTCAATGAATGGCAATGAAAAGTGGTCCTTTCGAGTTGCGTCATTGAGTTTTCTATAATTAATACAGACACGCCATCCGGTGACCGTTCTTTAAGGTATAAGCTCGTTTTTCTCGTTCTTCACTACAGTAATTGATGTGTCGTTTAGTATAGGTAATTATATTATCAAGTTTTACTATTTACATTTTGCCGACTTTACCTATTAACTAACACTAACATGCAGTGTACCCGATCGATTGTAGGTTCACCGGTAAGTAGGGTGTCGATCACTAAAACTGAACGTTAATACTTCAATTTATTAGTATTTTAATTATCTAATGTTAGTTCTAAGTAATCCTAATTTAAACCTAAACTAACGCAAATGAGGGGTTTAGTCTGAAAGACTGGCATGAGTTTTGGTTTAATCTAAACTAATAAGGCAATAAATGAGACAAGTAACATACACAAGTAGATAAAAACAATAAAGAAGATGTCAAGCACTTATGTAAGGAAAACTTATTAACCAAGTTTATTCAAATAAGATGTATGAATTATCTACGTGTGCAATGATTGTACTACATTTATTGGTGGTATATTATTCCAAAGCTAGGTGGTACTTCTCCCTAAACTCTAAGTTTGTTTAATGGCTAATTCGGTCGCAATCAACCAAACCCGCATAAAGTTCACATTGTCAATTATAATCTATCTAGGTGACAATAACGAAAACTAGCTCATCGAGGCTTTACTAACTTATGCCCAATAGTTATCTATATACTGGTTATCTACAATTCACTGAACTACCCAAAGAAACAGAGCGTTATTTGTAAACCTAAGTTACCATAGTCTACCATTTACTTAACCAAAGGTAACACTAGGATTTTATTTGTAGTCCTATTGATCTAGATATATAGATAAGCAGTATGTAGTATATGTCTCGGACTTTAGTCTACAACCCAAATAACGATTATGTTATAGCGCTTTATTTGTAATCCTTGATCCAGTTAAATGATAGATGAAAACATAATCAAGCAATAAACGGGTATGAAGTGATAAACATAATTGACATTCAACGAAAGAGTAAACAATCGATATAAACAAATCAAAACATCAAATTATCATAAACTTGGATAATATCTATAGGTATTAGCCTATAATCTTTGTATCAATACAAAATATCATATGCAGAACGATTAAAGTAGAATTCATAAAGAACGATACGTTAACCGAACAATTATAGCGAATTATAATGATTACAAGAGTTTTCCTATGGAATTAATGCACTTGCAGGACCTTCTTGTCTTCTAAAATCATTTGAGAATCGTAGTTTGTGGTTCTTGCTCTTTTATTGCCCCCTCAAAACCGAATGTTATGTTTTCTATTTATAAGTTCTGAAATCTGGTCAATATGGCCTACTAGAGGGGTCCAATACGGCATATCTGGGCTATTCAGCGTGGGCTCCATGATTATAACACTCTGGAATAATCTATAACCACCACTTACTACGTCGTATTAAGGTCTTTTAGATACGGTATATTAAGAGTAAAACGTACTTGTTTCAAAAGTTAACCAAAGTTTCATATACGACGTATCTGCTGATGTGGATACGGCGTATTCTTCAAAGTCAGGCAATGGTCTTAAATTCGTCTAAGTCTTAGGGTACGAAGTATCTGTCTAGAATGATACGTCGTATTCTTCAAATTTAGTAGACTTTCTTGAACTTCTTCGTTTATGCTCCAAAACACGCTTTTTTCTCTATCTTTCGCCAATTGCTCGATAATAACTGGAATTCATAAAGATAAGCAATTAAGTATCAAATCTTATATAAAATAATATAAAACGAGCAATATAGATGGGATAAATGATGCTAATAATTAGACGTTATTTAATGTCATCAAATATCCCTCCACTTGAATCCTACTTGTCCTCAAGTAGACTTTAGATTTAACTTATGAAAACGTATCCCAAACGAATGTCTAGGATTTTTCCTTTAAGCGTTTTTATTTAATTACTGGTGCACAACCAAACACCTCATGAAATAAGAAACAAAATTGCTCAAATCACTCAACTAATGTATGTGGTAACATTTAGTAGTTCGCTCAATTGCTCGGTCGTAACAAGTATTCTATCATAAGCTTGGCAATGATACATATCTCCACCACTAAAGCTAAGGAGTAACCAGTCCAAAAAGGTAAATTGTGTGAATATGAGAAGGCTTAAGTTTTGATCATTGTTTATAATCTCTATCGATACCAATATTCCAGAAAAGGCGACAAATCGTAAATGCACGCCCAAATCCAGGACCGCGACACTTGTGATTACTCACTCCCTAAATCAAATATGCTAAAAAACAGGAGTAAGTAATCTTCACGAATAGTATTACACCAACAAGGGCGACAAAACCACACATACACGTTCAAATCCATGAATGAGACATATGTGATTGCTCACTCCCTCATTCGAGTAAACCAAATGTTAGGATGAAGAATGATATAGGGTATGGATTAGGCATGAGAAACATATATAATTGGTGTAAAATAAAACAACGAAACAGATAGATTAAGTCCAACTAATAAACAATAATGTTGCTAGCTACTTTCCCGACCACAACCTTGAAAAAGACATAAATCATCGACTAACTTACACTTTAACACGGAAAAATCACGCTTTTTTTAGTAGATACGAATTAGACTCAAAGATGTCTTAATCATCATTCTCAACGATCCATAAAAACAAACCTAGTTGGCGTTCCCATAAAAATCAACTCTCATTCATTCATAATATAGCACAATAATAGTGGCGATATCTACCACATGATACAAAAATATATAGTTTGTTAAATTTGCGACTAACTTTCAAATAATATACAACAATACTTTACATCGTTGGTTTATAGCACGTACCAACGAATAATCGATCATCTCATAAAAATTAAATCGGTTAAGTTTAGACGAACTGATCATCTCACAATCCTCTCCTTTTTTTCTCTTACATTTTTTGTATTTTTCTATATTTTCGATTTTTTAAACAAATCAACTAGAAAACAAATAAAGGTGTAAAATTTCACCACTTCACGATCAAGATAAATCTGGATAATAATTCCATAACGCTCATGTCTCAGGAATAAAAATATTAGTAAAAGTAGTAAACACATGAAAAATAAAAGAAACTACTTTCACATTCCTAATCCAATGTGCAATTCCTGACCTAACCAAATATAAAAAATACACACACAAACACAGGAAGTATATACTTTTACACAAAAGCAACTAGCAACCAACCACAGACTTTAATCTATAGGGTAGGCTATGGTGTAAAGGTGCAACGAAACATATTTTAGTGGTGTAAGAAACGTAAGGAGTGGCTCAGAAGGTTTTTATAGGGGTATCTTACTCTAAAAATGAGAGTAACAAAAGGGTTTTATACGAGGGTTAACTAACCAGTGTAGTTAGTTAATATCACATAATATATGTAAACGATATAGGCTTTTTGGTTTAATCCTATAAATTTACCAATCCAGACAAGTCACTTCAATTATAAAAATAATACTCATTATGATGGTCTCGAATAGTATACCAAGCCAAGTTCTAAAGTTTACTACAATCACCAGCACACTCATATATTTGTGGAATTTTGGTAGAATTGAGGAAACAGAATAGGCTTAATCCTCACAATATGGAAATAAAGGTTATGTGTGCGGGTCATAATCAGCAAAAACATGCTAATTTTTTTAAATTTAAGCATAAATTAGGCATATTATTTGTGAAAATAAGAACAAGTAGCGTTCTAATTCTCCTCCCCCCAGTTGATATATACAATGCCCACGTTGTATAAATATAGCATGAAATACAAAAAATATAAAGAATTAGAACGAAAAGTCCCCTGGGATTTGCTCGGTATGATCCTACATGATGAATTTATTAGCAACTATGTGTGTTGTGTTGTGAAAAGCATCTGAATACTAGCACGAACAACACACATAAGATTCTAGAATATATGCATACCACCACTTTCTTCATTCTCGTTTAGTACTTCTTTGTTTTAACATAAAGAAAATCACAGCAATCGTATCTCCAAATAAACGTCGGTTATAATAAGAAAACAAAAATGATAACTGTACAGGACAGTCGATACGCCATATCCAAGGTGGTGGATACGCCTTATTGAATCCTGTAAGAAAATAACCAATACGTGTCAGAGGTCAAATACGCCGTATTCAGAATCCTGAATACGCTGTATTGATGAGTCTGACAAAAAAGTTTATTAAAGTACTAAAAATAAAAGTATGGGATGATTGGGAAGTTGACCATTACGAGAACGCCAACTCAGGCTGTTGTTTTTTATCTATGATCAAGACGTGTGTAAATAGTTGTGTCTTTTTCATGGTAACGGTCGGGAAAAAGTGTCTAGCAACTTATATCTTAGACTTAATCTATTTGTTTTGTAATTTTTATTTAACAATAATTTATTTCCTTTTCCTAATTATTAACCATGGGTTTTACGCGAATGAGGATGTGATCGAACATGCATGTCTATTTCGTCGTTACGGCCATGTATGCATGATTCAGCTGCCTTGTTGGTATATTACTATTGGTGAAAGTTAGAAGATCTATACCCTATATCATTCTTCATCCTAACCTTTAGTTAAACTCAAATGAGGATGTGATCGAACACACATGTCTATTCTGTCGTTACGGTCATGTATGTGTGCTTCAGCTGCCTTGTTGGTGTGCTACTTTTGGTGAAAGATTGTAGAATGATCAACTTTAAGCCTTATTATAAAACCCATTTTACATTTATAAACTTGTTGCTCCTTAGCTTTAGTGGCAGAGATGTGTATCCTTGCCAAGCCTATGATAGAATACTTATTACGACCGAGCAGTTGAGCGAATTAGTTACATGTTACCACATAGATTAGTTGAGTGATTTGAGTGTTTTCATCTTCCTATTTCGTGAGGTGTTTGGTTGTGTACTTGTAATATATCAAATAAATGCTTAACGGAAAAATCCTTAAGGATACATTTTTGTAAACTTCTAAAGGCTACTTTAGGACAAGTAGGATTCAAGTGGGGGGATATTTGATAACATCAAATAACGTCACTTTTATAGCATCATTTATCCCATGAAAATAACCTATTTTATATAATTATTGCAAAGAATTGTTACTTAATCATTTGTATTTGAGAATTGCAGTAATTACGTAGTACTTGGTGAAGATTAGCAAAAAGGGACGGATTCTAGAGCTTAAACGAAGATATTTGAAGATTATTGTTCTGACACCCAATATGCCGTATTCATCAAGAAAGATATGGCGTATATGTGCATGCACTTAAAAAAAGACCACGAAGGAAACAAGATCAATACACCGTATTCAGGGAAGACCAATACGTCATATTCAAGCTATGAAAATAAAATATTCTAGAAGATATTGAACGTGACCCCTACTCCAAGAAATCCCCAATACGTCGTATCAAAGACTTTTGGTACGCCGTATTGACCTTTTTCCAGAACTTATAAATAGAAAACTCAAAAACGAGTGTCCGTACCCTATAATATCATTTCACTTCCATACAAATAGGTATGAATCAATGATAAGAAACCATAAGAAAAGAGATAGAAGAATGGAAGAATTTTAGAGAGAGAAAGTAAAGAGGAAAAATGATGGTTGATTACTTTGTGAAAAATAAAAATGAGACCAACACCCTCTCCATGGGATGGAGAGGGGTATTTATAGTTTCATACAACCCTAGGGTGCCGCCTAAGTGTAGGGTTGTTGGGTCAGCTCGGGTTTTGGGCTTTAGCCCGCAACGTATACAATATTAGATTAAATCACGAGCCCGACTCCCTTTCTAGCCAATTACAACGACTAATAAATAAAGATCGAGTTTCCTTGTTCGACATAATATTTTGAGGCTAACAATCTCCCCTGAAGCGAGGTCTTTGAATCTTACTTCCTTGGACTTATTGAGATTGCTTCGTCGTTTAGTTCTTGAGTCTTTGTCTTGGTCTTTATCTTGTTGTAGGCTTGTTCCTTCATGCTTTATGATATTTGATCTTGAGCCTTTGTCATTGTCTTCCGACTTTGTCTTTTGTTCCAAGATCTTTAAATCTTTATCCTTGTTTGTCTTTATAGTTTTTGCCACCTTGCGATCTTGTGTCTTGACCAACATGCTCATACTTTGCATCTTCTTGAAAGCTCTTTAATAATCTACCTTGATAGACTTGATATCTTAAAGGAAGATCTTGTTTATCAGAGTTTGCGAAAGTCTTTGTCTTTAATACTTGAGCTTTCTTGATTCTTAAATCTTGATGCTTATAGTATGTCTTTGTAGTTTTAGCATGAGCATGTGGTAATGAATCCGACTTCAGCTAGAATGAGGCATCTCCATCTCCATCTTTATATGAATCCTGAAATAAAACAATTAGTAATAAAGCGTGTGGACGAATATGGCTTTGTCATTCGTCTAGATTTGGTTAGATTAACCTCCGGTTCCATAGGACCGTTTTATAGTATAAATATTGTACCTGTGATCAGGTAGATTCAAAGAATCTCCTTGATAGGGTTTCCAGCTCAAAGCGTAGGGTCTTCTAACATATATGTATTAGATTTACAATGCTTGCTTGTTCTCATTACCGGAACGTCTCAAAGCAGACAACGCGGAAAGATTGAATCAGATAGTTACTATCTTTCTGATTAAGTCGTCAATTCATTTCCTGGAACAAGTTTGATTCACATTGAATCGCACCATCGTTTCTTTCCAGTTGACACAAGTTTGATTCATATAGAATCTCGCAAGTCACCTACCAAGAGCTTGTTTGATGCTGACTCAAGCAGGATTTCCATTCGTCATTGTGAATACTAAAGAGTATCACTCTGATTGTTCTGGCAAAATCACAAGGATAATGCGTAAGACTCTTGTTAACAGCTTGTAAACTTAATAATGTTCAACAAGTGTTTGTCATGGAATGTGTCCTAATGAGATTTATTTGATGATCTCTTGGCTCTAGACTCGATTAGTGCGTTTTGGTTTTTAGTAATCGAAGGCTGGAGCAGACTGCCACCTATTCAATATTAACTAACTCAGAGTGAGAAAGTCAATAGAAGTCGTGTGTATCTCCGTGACAAATGAGACAAGTTTCTTTTGAGAGAAACCCGAATGGCTGGGAAGGGTTGTGCATTGCATCACTAGGTCCATGATGTCATTCTTCAATACTGATTCGCCAGATAGTATATATATAAAATACTACTAGGCAAATCAATGATAAAAAGATTCCGGAAGAGATATTCCCGGGTCGTATGTCC
>BQNB010074941.1:0-31625 GCA_026074375.1 Tanacetum coccineum | reverse complement strand
GTGATCCTAGTTATGTTATATAATCACTGTGTGATGTGATCTTTTTATATATAATGTATTGTATTATGTTATGTCGATCTCAATTCTGTTATGTGTTGTGATCCCAGTCATGTTACGTACTCACTGTGTTATGTGATCTTGTTATATATATGTTGTACCCATGTCACGTTGTGATGTTTATGAAAACTCACGTGTTTTATATTGTTGTGATTAGAACAATATGCCGCCAAGAAGATCCTCTGCTACTGCAAGGGCTGTTGTTGCTGCTACTGCGGCTACTACCCCTATGACAGCTGCTGCTGTTGAACAGCTAATCGAAGCAAGAGTGTCTGCGGCACTTGCTAATCATGAAACTCTTCGAAATAGCACTAATGGCCATGGCGACGGAAGCCACAATTCTGACACTGGAATTAGAGGAACTGTACGCACTCTCTGTGAGTGTACGTACAAGGATTTTCTGAATTGAAAGCCCCTTACTTTTAAGGGTATTGAAGGAGTGGTTGTGCTGTCATTATGGTTCGAGAAGATAGAATTAGTGTTCCATATCAACAACTGTGTTGTGGAGAACCAAGTTAAGTTTGCTACATGCACTTTCCTTGGAAATGCTCTAACATGGTGGAACTCCCAAATGAAGACTGTCACTCAGGATGTTGCCTATGCTATAGACTGGAAGGCACTGAAGAAGATGATGACAGTCAAATACTGTCCAAGGGGTGAAATCAAGAAGTTAGAAATTAAGCTCTGGAACTTAAAAGTAAAAGGTACTGATGTCGCAAGTTATACTCTACGTTTTCAAGAGCTTGCACTGATGTGTGAAAGGATGTTCCATGAGGAATCAGAAGAAGTTGAGAAATATGTTGGTGGACTTCCTGATATGATTCGGGGAAATGTAATGTCATATCAACCCAAGACGATGGAGAAAGCAATTGAGTTTGCCAATGATCAGATGGATCAAAAAGTCCTCACTATTACTGAAAGGCAGGCTGAGCAGAAGAGGAAGTTGGAGTTTAATGCTGGAAACAATCAGGGGCACCAACAACAAAACAAGAGACAGAACACTGGGAGGGCTTACACTGCTGGGCCTGGTGAAAAGAGGGAGTACACGGGATCATTGCCCTTGTGTACAAAATGCAACTATCACCACAAAGGGCCATGTGCTCCCAGGTGTAATAAGTGCAAAAAGATCGGCCATCTGGCTCGTGACTGTAGGAGTTCTGGTCCCAATGGTAATAATAACAATCGTGGGAACTTCGGGACAACTCAGAATGCTGTCACTTGCTATGAGTGTGGTGTCCAGGGGCATTTCAAGAAAGACTGCCCGAAGTTGAAGAATGGAAACCGTGGGAATAGCAATGCACCAGCCAAGGTTTATGTGGTGGGCAATGCGGGAACAAACCTGGACTCCAACGTCGTTACGGGTACGTTTCTTCTAAACAACCGCTATGCTTCTATCCTATTTGATACTGGTGCCGATAGGAGTTTTGTATCTATTACATTTAGCTCCCTAATTGATATCACACCAACTACATTAGACCATTATTACGATGTTGAACTAGCCGACGGGAAAATAATTGGGATAAACACTATCATCCGGGGTTGTACATTAAACTTCTTAGACCATCCATTCAACATCAACTTAATGCCCGTAGAACTTGGTAGCTTCGACGTCATAATCGGTATGGACTGGTTGTCAAAGTACCACGCTCTCATTGATTGTGCCGAGAAGATCGTTCGTATTCCCTGGGGAAATAAAAATTGTTCATGGTGATGGAAGTAATCAAGGAAACGGGACTCGTCTAAACATCATTTCGTGCACCAAAACTCACAAATATTTGTTGAAAGGACATAATGTATTTTTGACACATGTTACTACGAAGGAGACTGAAGACAAGTCGGGGGAGAAACGACTTGAGGACGTACCAATCGTTCGAGATTTTTCTGAAGTATTTCCTAAAGATTTGCCGGGTCTTCCACCTACTCGACAAGTGGAATTCCAAATCGATTTGATGCCCGGTGCTGTACCTGTAGCACGAGCACCTTATCGATTAGCTCCTTCCGAAATGAAAGAGTTGTCAGAACAACTGCAAGAACTATCCAACAAGGGCTTTATAAGACCCAGTTCCTTGCCTTGGGGAGCTCCGGTCTTATTTGTCAAAAAGAAGGACAGATCATTCCGGATGTGCATTGACTACCTGGAATTGAATAAGCTTACGGTGAAGAATCGTTATCCTCTCCCAAGGATTGATGATTTGTTTGATCAACTACAAGGATCCAGTGTTTATTCAAAGATAGACTTGCGATCAGGTTATCATCAGCTTCAAGTACGTGAAGAAGATATTTCGAAGACGGCATTTAGGACTCGGTATGGTCATTACGAGTTCCAAGTGATGCCATTTGATTTGACAAATGCACCTGCAATATTCATGGACCTCATGAACCGAGTGTGCAAACCATACTTAGATAAGTTTATAATTGTCTTTATCGACGATATACTAATTTATTCGAAAAACAAGAAAGAACATGAAGAGCATCTTAAGGCAATTTTGGAATTGCTTAAGAAGGAAGAGTTGTACGCTAAATTCTCTAAATGTGAATTTTGGATTCCTAAGGTACAATTTCTCGGCCACGTGATTGATAGTCAAGGCATTCACGTGGATCCCGCCAAGATCGAATCCATAAAAGATTGGGCATCTCCTAAGACTCCAACGGAGATTCGTCAATTTTTAGGTCTTGCCGGTTACTACCGAAGATTCATTGAAGGATTTTCAAAAATCGCTAAGGCAATGACCAAACTCACTCAGAAGAAAGTCGCCTTTGAATGGGGTGACAAGCAAGAAGCAGCTTTTCAAACATTGAAGCATAAGTTGTGTAGCGCACCCATCTCAGCTCTCCCTCAAGGAGCTGAGAACTTTATTATTTATTGCGATGCGTCACATAAAGGATTGGGTGCGGTATTGATGCAAAATGAGAAGGTGATTGCTTATGCATCACGCCAATTGAAGATTCATGAGAAGAACTATACTACTCATGATTTGGAACTTGGTGCGGTAGTGTTTGCTTTAAAGCTTTGAAGACACTACTTGTATGGCACCAAGTGTACGGTGTTCACAGATCATAAGAGCTTACAACATATTCTTAACCAAAAGGAGTTAAACATGAGGCAACGTCGTTGGTTAGAGTTGCTCAGTGATTACGACTGTGAAATTCGTTATCACCCGGGGAAGGCAAATGTTGTTGCTGATGCTTTGAGCAGGAAAGAGCGAATTAAACCATTAAGAGTCTGAGCCTTAGTGATGACTATTGGTTTGGATCTTCCTAAACAAATCTTGAATGCTCAGACCGAAGCACAGAAACCAGAGAATCTCAAGAACGAAGATGTAGGTGGTATGATCAGGAAGGATATACCGAAGGAAAGGTTGGAACCCCGCGCTGACGGAACCTTATGCTTAAACGACAGGAGTTGGTTGCCATGTTATGGTGACTTGAGGACTGTGATCATGCACGAGTCCCACATATCAAAATACTCCATCCATCCGGGTTTTGACAAGATGTACCTGGACATGAAAAAGCTATATTGGTGGCCCAATATGAAGGCCGACATCGCCACCTATGTTAGCAAATGTTTGACATGTGCTAAAGTCAAAGCTGAGCACCAAAGGCCATCGGGTTTGTTAGTACAACCCGAGATACCCCAATGGAAGTGGGATAATATCACTATGGATTTTGTCACAAAGCTTCCTAAGTCATCACAAGGATATGACACCATTTAGGTGATTTTTGACCGACTTACTAAGTCTACAATCTTTACACCAATGAGAGAGACTGATTCCATGGAGAAATTAGCGAGAATGTACCTGAAGGAGGTAGTCACGATGCATGGAATACCTGTCTCGATCATTTGTGATCGTGACCCTAGATTCGCATCAAATTTCTGGAGGTCACTTCAGAAGGCTTTGGGTATTAACTTGGATATGAGTATTGTGTACCATCCGCAGACTGATGGACAAAGCGAGAGAACTATCAAAACTCTCAAGGATATGCTACGTGCTTGTGTGATCGACTTTAGAAATGGTTGGGTTTTCTTACAACAACAGTTATCACGCTAGCATCAAGGCTGCACTTTTCGAGGCACTTTACGGTCGAAAGTGTCGTTCACCTGTTTGTTGGGCCGAGGTCGGGCAAGTTTAACTTATCGGTCCAGAAATGGTCCAAGAGACAACTGAGAAGGTCATTCAGATCAAGCAAAGAATGCAAGCCGCTCATGACCGACAAAAGAGTTATGCCGACTTAAAGTGTAAGCCGATGGAGTTTCAAGTTGGGGATAGAGTTATGCTCAAAGTTTCATCTTGGAAAGGGGTCGTACGTTTTGGCAAACGGGGGAAGTTAAACCCTAGATATGTTGGACCTTTCAAGGTACTAGAAAAGGTTGGATCCGTTGCTTACAAGCTTAAACTTCCTCAAGAGTTGAGCAGGGTTCATAATACATTTCATGTATCCAACCTGAAGAAATGTTATTCTGACGAACCATTAGCCTTTCGTTGGAGGATACACATTGATGACCAAGCCCGTTTTGTGGAGGAACCCGTTGAGGATCTTTTTTTTTTTTTTTTAACTTTTTTTTTATTTTTCTTTTTTTTTTTTTTTTATATTTTTTTTTTTTAAGGTGCTGGAAAAGGTTGGATCCGTTGCTTACAAGCTTAAACTTCCTCAAGAGTTGAGCAGGGTTCATAATACATTTCATGAATCCAACCTGAAGAAATGTTATTCTGACGAACCATTAGCCGTTCCGTTAGAAGGACTACACATTGATGACAAGCTCCATTTTATGGAGGAACCCGTAGAGATCATAGATCGAGAGGTCAAACGGTTGAAGTAAAGCCGTATCCCAATTGTCAAGGTTCGATGGAACTCAAGGAGAGGTCATGAGTTCACATGGGAACGTGAAGACCAATTTCAAAAGAAGTATCCGCATCTCTTCACTAAACCCGTACCTTCGTCAAGTGTTGCAACTTGAGCCTTGAGGACAAGGCTCTTCTAACGGGTGGAGACTGTAACATTTCACATTTTCAGGTCATTTCCCGACTCAATTATTACCACTATTTATTTTTAGAGTTTTACGCGTTCGCTCTTAATTATAATCATATAGTTAAATCGCGTAAACTAAAAACCATCATTCAACGTAAACGGACATCAAACAAATAAAAGTTTACGTCAAACAAGTGTCATATAATTATTTGGAGTATAATTTATAAGTTTTCACATTTTATTTTATTGGCTACGTAAAACGTTTACGTTTCACAATAAAAATATATTTAGGCGTACCCGGAAGTACCTATACCTATCTATACTCAAACCAATACCCACTTTTACGCCCTAAATACAAAAATTATACAGTTTTTGTGTCACTAAGCCTACAAGGGCCGGGCATGATATGTGATAACATTAGCATGAGACAAACCTTGTATACTATGGTTATTAACCACCTTAAGTACACCATTATCCCATATAACTAGAAATTGTCAAATCATTAGTACCCTAAACATAATCCTAGGCGTCCAAGGGTCATAGGGATTAGGAGGATCTCTTACAAAATCTTACAAGCTCTTACAACATGTACCCTTAACCCCTAGTTTACCATAGTTAGTTTAAGGATATATGTTTAGTTAGTTTAACGTTAAGGAAACCTTAAACTCAAACATACTTTGTCTTGTTTTCTTTTCATATCACACGACACAAGGACCATTATGTATTACACACAAATCTTAACTAAATCTTGTACAACCTAGGATTAATTAAAACATGTACTTAACAAATCTTACACAAGATTTGTATCTTGTGTTTCCATCCCTTTAGCAAATCATCACCCACATAAACCAACAGAGAAAATCTTGCATAATCTTGTACATCACCCAATTCATTAATACTTGTACTTAATCAAGCCTAAACTACCCTAAAAAACACCTAAGCATGTACTTAAACTACTACACTTCTCTAGCAAAGGAGACATGGTTTTAGAAAGTGGTATAGAGATATTTTCTCTATAAATAGGAAGGCTTACAACCAAGAGTGTTTACACACTCACACACTTAAAGGCACACTAGCAAAAACCATCCTTGTTGCTCTCTTCGTTAGGTTCACCACAGCCGAGACAAAAATCTACAAACACGACACCACAACTCACAACCAAAGAGTTTTAAGGTATAACCTAGTAATCTATAAGCTAAGGTTATACATTTAAGGGTTTGAAAGCAAGAAAGATTCGGTTTAAACTAAGGCTTGGGGTTATATCATCTTTTTTACTTTTATTCCTATTATTTTTTTTTTATTATTAATTTTATTTTATTTTATCCCTTTCTTTTTATTCTTTCTTTTTTTGCTTAATTTCTTCTTATTTTTTACTAAGTCGAGTTTCCACCGACTACACGCCCACATCGTTCACGAAAGCTAGGACCCTTTTTAAGTGTTTAGCCTACATTCAATTTAAGTTTCATGTTTGCTTCTATGTGTAATAAGCTACGGTTATTAAAGTGTTAACAAGCTAGACTTGGGTGTTGCTAGCATGAAACACAACCCTATGTCCAGTCTTATAATATACAAACTTATTATAGACTTGTGTGGTGAACCAAAGCCAATAGGCACGTAACAAAGTTCTTGTGTATTAAGCAGACTTTTAAATGACATGCACACGTAAAATATTTAGCCGAGAGGTTTGATAACTCGTTTGGAAACGAAAACACTTTCATGTCACGTATCATAATACTTAACAACTCGTCTTGCTTAATAAAGGATGTGTACACTATAGTATATACGAACTTAGGGTTGTTTGGATATGTCGAAATAAGTTAGCAAGACCATAGCCGCGTCTTGTGTCCAACCCCGGGGGAAGCCTCATCAACTCTAACGATTTGTTACTCATAAGGGTTGTATGATACGAGCTAAGTTAGAAGTTAATACTGCTAGGCTTAAGAAGTTAGTACAGCTAGCAGAGTTAGTACTGCTAGTAGAAGTTAGTACTGCTAGCAGAGTTAGTACTGCTAGCAGAGTTAGTACTGTTAGCATATTGTTAATACTGCTAGTGTAGTGATATACTGCTTTTTGAGCCATTCCTTAAAACTTAAAGGACTGTTTGGAACTCATAAGAACCTAAAATGTATATTTTATAAAATAGGGGGACTAAACGTAGCAACATGGAAACTTAGGGGTGTAAACAGTAAATATTCTGCTATTTATGTATATGAACTATTTTTGCCACTAATGAAAACCTAAGGGTATCTTATATAATTAAGTGATTTAAATGAACACACATGGTATAGGACTAGTTATGGTATAATACGGGTACTTATATAACTAAAGTCACGCAAATAATAAATAGATGTATTTATTATTAATACTTAAACACCGTGTAAAATTAAAAGTATATAGTCGTACATCTTCCCAAGAGCAAACGAGGAAAACGAATACAATAAACATGTACATTCATCACCAAGTGATAACCGTATATATAATAAAAAAAAAAAAAAAAAAAAAAAAAAAAAAAAAAAAACTAGCAAATTATTGTAGTTTATACATGAAGTTGTTAGCCTAAACTTGTAGGCTAAGACTGACCATATTTACTTAGGTATTTGACGGTGCGATTCACTTACCATACTTGGGTATATTACCATTCACGGAGGACTACTTACTAAGGTGAGTTCATAGCCCCATGTTTTACTATATCAATGATTTACAACTTTTGGGGTGAGAAACATGCATTGTTTTATAAATTGGACGCAAGTGTACATTTTATCATGATTACGTGTTTGCCTAAGTAGCGATAACCCACTGTGCCCATTATCATGAACTGTCAATTACTTTGTGTGAGCGCGAATGTTATAAATAGATCTATTTGGGATTGACATCCCCATCTGGGTGAGTAGCTCTCACTGGTGTCACGGAGTGAACCAACGGATGTATACCATGTCGGATTTGGGATGTTGCGGGTTAGAACATCATCAAGGGCAATGTTGGCAATTTATATTGCAATTCATACATGTCGAGCTTCAGTGTCATGAGCTTATGGAAACGTAATTACACTTTGTGATGTTTGTATCTGTTGCATTATCATACACTTAGAAATCTTGCGGTCTTACATTACGTTTTACATAACCCTATGAATTCACCAACTTTATGTTGACGATTTAAAGCATGTTTTCTCAGGTCAATGAGGCACGAGGTGCTAAGGATACATTGGGGATACTCTTTTGGGGAGTCATGCATAAAAGATTTGGAGTCATTACATCTTGAGATTTTTGTTATGATCTAAAATCTTTGTTATCAAATGTTGAACAATTTAAGCCGTTGCGCTTTGTATTAAACAATTTCAATAAATCCAATGTATCATATTCTAAACGACTCTTTTAGAGGTCGTTCTTATATCTTGTGCTATTGATCTATGAAGTAACGCTCCCGGACTTATTATTCCGTTGTGAGCCAATTTGGGGGTGTTACAGATTGGTATCAGAGCTAGGTTATAGAGAACCAGGTCAAATGTTTTTTACTTGGACTATAACCGTTTTCAAATATTGCATCATAAAAAGGGATTTTTATGGGACATTCATTCATACACTACTTGTTGCATTAGTTGAGTATACTAGATGCTGCATGGTTCGCATACGTATTTATAATATATTAAGTATATTATTATGGGTCTTATGTATGTACTAATGTAAACTCTATGTGAGTGTTACAGATTCTGTCATGTCTTCGGCATCCACAGTCACCTACACATCTGTCTACACGGATTCCGAGCCAAGGAGAGTCTTCTAGGGAGCTGATGAGGAGATGTCTGATGGAGGTTCTCCACGAGTCATCGTATACAGATACGATGGACTCCTTATGTAGCCGGTAGCCCTGCCATCTCGGGACTATGTGACAGGACCTGAGCACCCGCCATTTCCCGATTACGTGCCCGGTCCTGAGCACCCACCTTCACCTGTTGAGGTACTATACATACCTGAACCTGAGTACCCCGACTACTTAGCGCCAGCCGATGCTGAGGCACCCTTAGAGCACTAGCCTCTACCTATTGATGCCTCACCTACCGCCTTGTCCCCAGGCTATGTGGCAGACTCCAATCCAGATGAGGATCCGAAGGAGGACCGAGTAGAGGATCATGTTGATTATCCTACTGACGGAGGGGATGATGATGATGAGCCCTTCGATGATGACGATGACGATGATGATACTGATGAAGAGGATGATGACGAGGAGGAGGATGAGCACCTAGCTCTGGCTGACTCTTCTGTGGTACCTGTCGTTGACCCTGTTCCCTCAGCTGGGGATACAAAGGCATTTGAGACTGATGAGTCTGCACCTACACCCAGATCACCTCAGACTAAGGTCCCCTTTTCTTAGATACATCTCCGTAGGGCACGGAAGACTGTCAAACTTGAGCCACCTATGTCACCATCCATAAAGGCACGCATTGCTGAGTATGCTGCCACACCTACACCACCATCTCCACTATCACCTTGGTCACCTCCACTACCTCAGATTCCCTCATCACCACTACCACCACTACCAGTCTCACTATTCATACCGCCACCAGTCGACCGTAGTGAGGACATTCTCGAGGCCGAGTTACCACCTCTTAAGAGGTTATGTCTGACTGCTCTCACGTCAAGGTATGAGGTGGGGGAGAGTTCGACTGCTGCACACTAACACTATGTGGAGGTCATAAAGCAGATTATGGATTTATCGGCACTATGGATGCCGAGATCAGACGTCAAAGAGCCAAGGAGGTCGGCTATAGCATTAGGGATGTGTGGGTAGATCCGATAGAGGCTATTAAGGAGGTAACACCGATGACCCTCTAGGGGGTCAATGTTAGAGTGACCGAGCTCGCTGCGATATAGGAGCAGGACACTTAGGATATTTATGCTGTGATCGAGGATGGTCAGGACAGACAGACTCAGTTATTTTAGAGAGTTATGATTGGTCGTGGGGGGGGAAGATGGAATAGTTTCACTATGAGACTGCACAACTATTGGATTGGGAGGCCTACGTTTCCCGTGAGACTTGGGCACATTCCGTTGGGTTGAGTTCGACAGTTCACTATGAACTGCAAGCATATAGGACTCATACCCAGACGCAGGATTACCGTGAACTGACTCACAAAGTCACTGATAACGACATTGATAAGCACAGGTTTACATCACCACAGTGCGACACTGTATAGTGGCATTAGGACAGATTCAGGCACTTCAGGCTAGAGATCAGGCTCATGCAAATGATCCCGAGGGCGCTGGTAGTTCTACCTAGGTTTACATTTTCATGTCATATTCATAGCTATCATCATGTTATCCGTCTAAGTATTATGGGTTTTATTCCCAGCTAGCACGGTAGTAGGATTTGTATTTTTTATTTCTTATATCAGACAATCATGTATGTATATCTCCCAGTTTATATATGATGTGTTATATTATGACATGTTCAATCTCAATTCTATAATGATTGTGATCCCATCGGTATAAATCAAATGATGATGGATCTTGTTATATATATGTTGTACCTATGTCACGTTGTGATGTTTACGAAAACTCACGTGTTTTATATGGTTGTGATTAGAACAATATGCTGCCAAGAAGATGGAATCAGTGTTCTATATCAGCAACTGTGCTATGGAGAACCAAGTTAAGTTTGCTACATGCACTTTCCTTGGAAATGCTCTAACATGGTGGAACTCCCACATGGAATACTGTTACTTAACCCAAGGATGGGGTTTTTTTGCTTAACAATGGACGGAAGGCACTAAAGAAGATCATAACAGTCAAATACTACTCAAGGGGTGAAATCAAAAAGTTAGAAATTAAGCTCTGGAACCTAAAAATAAAAGGTACCGATGTCGCAAGTTATACTCTGCGTTTTCAAGAGCTTGCACTAGATGTGTGGAAGGAAGTTTCATGAGGAATCAAGAAATTGAGAAAAATGTTGGTGGACTATCTGATATATTTCAGGTAAATGTAAGTCATATCAAACCCAAGACAAGGAGAAAGCAATTTGAGTTTGCCAATGACAAATGGATCACAAAGACCGTTACTATTACTGAAAAGGAAAGCTGAGCAAAGAGGATGTAGGGAGTTAAATGTTGGAACAACCATGGGTCCAACCAACAACAAAAAGAAACAGAACACGGGAAGGGCATACATTGCTTGAGCCTGGTGAAAAAGCGAGTACACGTAACTACGGGAGGAGCTTGATTTTCAATTGGTTCAACAAGATTGAATGGTTCAACAAAAGTCGGTGGGACTTATTGTTGACGGTTAGAATTACGAGATTGAGAACGAGTGCGCATGCACTAAAATGTAAAAAGAAAATTTATACTATTTTTTTTTTGGTTTTTCAACAATGTATTCACAATAAATTTTAATAATGGACAAAGAGATAAGACACTTAAACCTAATAATCAACTCGCTTCTCAGTAACTCTTCAAAAGAATTAACTTTTAAAGGTGAGTTGTACGTCGCAAGAGACACAAAAGGTAAGTTTTTTATCTTTGGTTCGAGAACTTATTGATTGATAATACTTCAGTTGAAAGTATTATTTGTTGGTGTTCTTTTACCAACTTGGTGAAATTTTTTTATTTAATTTCTTTTTTTATGGACAATGTTTTTAAATTTTTAGATTTTTTTTAGATTTTAGATTTTTTATATTATAAATACTAATAAAAAAAATCCTTTTGTATTTTTTATGAAAATAAACAAAATAACTTCACTCAGAAGGATCTTCAAACACAAATCTTCAAACGGCTACAACAATCGTAGACAATCCTTCCCGGCAGCGGCGCCAAAAACTGATCCGTTCTGATCTACACCCTTTAAAATATATAAAATATAAATAAAAAAATACTTATATAATATATAAAAAAAGAGGGTAAGAATCAAAAAATCACAATTATAGTAATCCGAGAGTATGATTCCCGGGTCTTTATCCCCGATGAGGAAATCAATTGAAAGTTGAGAGTCGTTTTGAGAATCGATGTTTGAATAGGATAAGATTGATATTGGTTTTCTAAAGCTACGAGAAAATTAAGGCAAAATCTTAAAAAAACACTTAAGGGAAGATAAATTTTAACTAAAAACGCAAAACGGGAATCCTAAACGGGACCTAAAAACCCTAAATTATTAAAATTAAGCCTAAAATGATCTTTTTGGTTTTTATAAGACTTAATTGACTAAAAAGCTAAAGCAAAGAAAACTAGACTAAAAACAAAAGAGATTTGAGCTTGAAAACACTAAAAACGTGAACGGGAATGAATCCCGTTCTTTAAAAAATGAAATTTTGCAATTTAAACCCTACAAAAGCAAAACTCATTTTCCTAGAAACTATATGATAAAAGAAAATTTTCTAAAAAAAATATTTTTTTTTGACTTTTTTATAATTTTTTATGAATTAAAAACGATTTTAATGAAATTAAATGATTAAAAATACTAAACTTTTTATAAATATTCTGACAATATTATGAAAAGTAGATTGAATAATGAAGAATCTAAGAAAATTAAGCTCGAGAAAACAGCTTATCGAATAAGCTGTGAAATAAGCTTAAACAACTTATTATACTAAAAGCCTAAAAACGTATATAACTAATAGATTTTTTAAAGATATACCGGATGAGCTATTGTAGCACAATGGTTGAGTGTGTGGGGGTTAAAACGCTTGGTGAGGGTGGTAGAGGTCCCGGGTTCGAGCCTTGCTCACCCGGGGCTTCCCACTATCCCAAGTGTTTTTGTTTTGGCCATTTTTTTTATAAATTTTTAGAAAACTTAAAAATAAGCACTTTTTACAAAGACACTTTTTTTATAAAGCACAAATAAGCTCTAAAATAAGCTAAACAAGGCAGAATAAGCTTAAAAACTACTAAGTCCTAAAAACTAACTGTTTTCATTTTTTAAGGAGAATAAGCAAACAAAAATGACAAATAAGCTAAAACAGACAATAAGCTACGTCTAAAAAGCACATAAGAACAAAAATAAGCACAAATTATAAGCTAGATAGACAGAAAAGATAAAAAGGCTTAAAAACACTTAAAATTTACACTAGAAAGCAAATAAGCTTATGGCAAAACCAAATAAGCTAAAATTGGTTTATACTAACCTAATAAGAAAATCTAAGCAAGAATTAAGCAAAATCAATAAGCAATAAGCTAAAAGAAAGAAATAAGCACTTATGGTGCAAACTGTTAACCAAACAGTCCCATAGGGCACCTTTGAGCTTATTTTTCAATAAGCTAAAGGATCCTTATGGACTTTTGGCTTATTACACTAAGAAGTAAACCTAGAAAACTACTTAAAACAACTTTTAAAAAGCATTTTGAAAATCAAATAAGCAAAGAAAAAGTTATAAGAAAAAGTTGTTTACTATTTTTTTGGTTTTCTAAGATTTTATGAAAAGACAAATGATGAATTGCAGCCCTAAATTAAGCTATCTAAATAAGCTAATTATCACTAAATAAGCTAAAACAGATATAGAGTTACTATTAAACTACTTGTGCAACAAATTTTAAAACCTAAATCTAGCTTATCCTAACTAAATTTTTAGATTGAAAATGAGCAAAAGGCTGTTTACTAATGCTGATGCATTTGACAGTTTAAAACTAAATCTCAAATCCAAAACATGCAGGCCTAAATACTTGAATCTAACATCATTTAAACTACTAAACTAACACAAAAATGATCAAAAAGGGCAGCTAGAAAAGTATTAAGCACAAATAGCTTATGAATCTGAGCTTATGACCTCAGACTCATAAAGCTTACACAAAAACCTATTGAAACTTGATTTAGCCAAATAAAACTTATAAATTCTACTCTTATAAGCTTAAATAAGTGATTTAAAGTGAGCTTAAAGGACTAAATGGCCTCAAGCAGTACTAACTTGAGTTAGTACTGCTTGACCCAAACACTCCTTTAAGTTGCCCAAAACCATTTTAAGCTTATAATTTTGAGATTTAAAGAGCAAAATTCAAATACCAGATAATAATAAGCTTATAACAAACCTAATGAACATATTTCAATAATCAAATAAGCAAAAACAATAAGCTAACAACTAATGCTAATATTTTTGGTTTTTATGACTTTTTTTGTATCAAAAACATGAAAATTAAGTTCTAAACAAACAATTGAACTAAATAAGCATTAAACTCAAATAATAAGCAATTATAAGCTAATCTAAACTAAAATAAGCAAATAATAAGCAGTATGAAACAGATTAAAGCTAATAGTGTAAATTTAAACTTAAATGTAAAGAAGAAACTTACAGGAGCCTTTGCTCTAAACAAGGCTAAGATTAAGCTCAAATGAGCTTTCAACAAGCTCTAGCTTATCACAAGGATAAGCTAGTAAAGTCCCATAAGCTCTTCCAGGGTAAGCTTATCATCCAAAGCAACCAACTCCATCCATAGCATAGGTATTAAACTGTTTTTAAATGTGTGAGTAACTTAGTGATCAATTTAAGTTCAATCTAAGCTTAGAGACTTAGATGAGCTTGAGATTAGCTTTTAAGGAGCTTATGAAACAGTTACAGCTTATTAATCAATGTTTTGTATGAAAGTGAGTTTGTGAAGGAGTAAAATGCATATTAAGAAAAACTTGAATTATATTGATGAAAGAGATGATTACAATACTGAAAATTGAAATTACATTAAGAAAACATTAAGCTAAAACAGTTTTAAAGAAAAATTACAAAAGCTAAATTTTTTAAGCTGAAAATTAATCTAATTCCCTCCTCCTGCAGTGTGTGAAGAGGTCTTCTATTTATAAGCTTCATAGGAAGGATCTAGGCTCTCAAGTTGTTAGACGCTCCCCTTTATCTCGTCCCTTCATTCATGCCAATCATTAGATCTCAAGAATTAGCCGTTGGATTGATATTTGATCACACGGATTGCCAGCGTGGCAATCCGTGTGTCAGAGGCTGTGTACTTCTTTTACAAGGGATTTAGTGTAAAATCCTACTTCCATATGTGCTTCTTTAGGATTCCGTGTGTCCTCCTTTGTTTGTTTGGACCAATAGAAGGGTTTGGTGACGTCTAACTTTGCCAGCTCATAGCTTAGTACTTGAATCTTTGTTCCATGTCATCAATTAGGATTTACCCTTTGTTTTGAGGTGAGGTTAAACTGAAGAAGATGATGAATAGTAAAAATGGGATTTCCTGCTTTTTTCTCTTTTCTTTTTATATCTTTGTTTGACCCGGGGGAGTGTTTGTTGACTTGGGCCCGAGTATAAAGAAATAGGCCGGGTGAAAAGCGATTGGTTATAAGGTTTATAGTTAAAAGAGATAACGACCGTTATCTCTTTTATAAAAAGGAGATAATGGTGTTAGGGTTTAGGGACTTATGGTGATATTTGGTTTAACATTTAGGGCATTTTGGGTACTTTGAGGGTTTTGGCATTTTGTAGGTTGACCAATGTTGACCAAAAGTTGACTTTGTTGACCTTTTGCTAGATTCTTCTGGCTCTTTTGCACTCTATCCGTTCTCGTGTCCGTGTTTGTCTGGTTTTGGCTATTTTCTTGTGATTTTTGCAATATCCGTACCTACATATTCACAAACAACAAAATACATAAATACAAGCATATTTTTGCACATTTTGATTATTTAAGGGCCATTTTGGATATAATAAAGATATGTGATTTCTCACATATCACTTACCAAAGAAGGAAACTGACTCAATGGAAAAGTTGACGAGATAATACTTGAAGGAAGTAGTCTCAATGCATGGTGTGCCAGTTTTGATTATTTCTGATCGAGACAGTAAATTTACATCTCATTTTTGGCAATCACTAAAGAAAGCTCTAGGTACTCAATTGGATATGAGTACGGCTTATCATCTGCAGATGGATGGTCAGAGTGAGAGAACCATCCAAACATTAGAGGACATGCTACGTGCTTGTGTGATTGATTTTGTAAAAGGTTGGGATAGACACCCACCTTTGGTGGAGTTTTCCTACAACAACAGTTATCATACGAGTATCAAAGCTGCAGCGTTTGAAGCACTGTACGGCCAAAAGTGTCGATCGCCTGTCTATTGGACTGAGGTTAAAGATGCTCAGCTTACTGGCCTAGAGATTATTCATGAAATCACAAAAAAGATCATCCAAATCAAGAAGCGTATTCAAGTGGCACGTAATAGACAGAATAGCTACGCCGATAGGAGACGTAATCCATTGGAGTTTTAAGTTGAAGATAAGGTTATGTTGAAGGTATCGCCATAGAAAAGGGTGATAGGTTTCGGCAAACGGGGGAAGCTGAATCCTCGTTATATTGGACCTTTTAAAATCCTTGCTAAAGTTGGAACAGTAGCTTACTGACTTGAACTCTCAGATCAACTAAGTCGTGTCCATAGTACTTTTTCACATTTCCAATCTGAAGAAGTGTTTCTCTGACGAATCGCTAGCTATTCCGTTAGATGAAATTCAGATTAATGACAAGCTTAATTTCATCGAGGAACCGGTTGAAATCATAGATCGAGAAGTTAAACGACTAAAGCAAAGCCGCATCCCAATTGTGAAAGTCCGTTGGAACTCAAGGCGAGGTCCTGAGTTTACTTAGGAGCGCGAGGACCAAATGAAGAAAAAGTATCCTCATCTTTTTGCTAACCCTGCACCTGCATCTAAAGATACGTCTTAAGTTTTGAGGACAAAGATCTTTTAACGGGGGAAGAATGTCACACCCCTTAAATTTTAGGTCAATGTTTTAAACTTTTCTGATCATTATCTTTGATTTTTATACGTTACGTTTGAATCTGGCAGTTTATCGGGAAGTTAACCCGCGTAAATATGAAAAATGTCATCGAACGCGTTCTGACTTCGTGATTAGTCTAGATATTATATGAGTTATTTTATCTTTTCTAAGTGTTTCGTAGTTTACTATCACTTCCGATACTTATTTTTACTATTTAACGTATAATTTACGTTTTTCGCGTTTTTGACCAAACGGAACCCCGAAAACCCGAAATCTTTTTGTGTAAACTTTAGTTATCGTACATCTCGTATTCCTAAGTCAAAAATTTCATTCATGTCCCCCCTCTTATTAATTCGGACTCCTAAACCCAAACCAAAACAACTACAAGCTTTGAAATTAATTAAATGACATCTTATTTTGAAAATTCCACCCATGTGTACATGTAAGATGAGAAAGTGACATATGAGCAAGTCCCCTTCATGCACAAGGAATCCCATTTGACTTATGCATGTGATACTTGATCACATGTACACCATTTGACCAAAACCATGAACCAAGACTTGTTATACTTGAACCTTGATCATAAAATTTAACCATATGGTCCTGTGGTGGCGTTTTTGGCCGAACAAAGCACACACACTCTTGTGTGTGTTGGACACTTAAGGAACCCTAGACCACCCTTTTCCCTATAAATACTATGTTATACACACATTAGGTCATTTATCACTTCCATAGCTTCACTAAAAAAATCATCTCTCTTTCCCCTCTCTCTAGCTCACGGCAACAAACACCCCTTTTAAGGTTTCTATATCTTGATTTCTTGCATAATCCAAGTATACTAGGTTTATTTCTAAGGTTTTCTAAAGTGGTTTGTAGTATTGGTTCTTTGATTTAAGGGTTTTCTCAAGATGTAAAAGTTAGGGTTTCTAATTTTATTAGTGGGTTTTCAAGATCTAGTGATTTTGGGGTATAGATCTTGTGTTATTGCTTTTTGTTCTTCATTTTTGTAAGCATTTCTTGATCTTTCTTTTGATACTTTCCTTTCATCTTATGAATCTTGTTCATGCTTAAAAATCCATGTGTTTGTGACACTTTTTATAAAAAGAAATGACATAATATTTTGTCATCTTTTATAAAAATAGAAGTAATATGTTTATGACTTTGCGATATTGGTGAGGTAAGTTGAAAAGTGAGTTGCAACAATAGAAATGAAGGGATTAGGTTAGTTTTAGGTGTGGTTTTGTTGTGGATTAGTTGTGAATAGATATTAGGCTAGATTAGACACTACTGTGGAGTTTGGTGTGATTTTTGGAAGCATTTGTAAAATACATAGTTGCTGATCCAAAATTGTTTTAAGGTTTTGGGCGACTTAGGAATGTCTTCATTAGGCGTAAAGGTAGTTTTTGGAGATCTCATTTCGAATAGATAGTTTTTCATATATTGTACACTAAAATCGGACTTAAAACGACCAAGTTATAGCCAAATGAAACTTGAAACATTTTTTGGTAAAACCCTTTTGATGTAGTGTTGTTTGGAAAATAAAATGAGGTTTTTGGATACTTTGGACATTTTTGGACTTTCTAAACGTTGGCGAAACATATAAAAACATTAGGTTATTAATTAGAAACATTTGAAGTGTCATAAAAACATGTAAATGATGTCGGGATTGATAAATGAGGTAGGATTCCAAAAATAGTAACTTTTATTATGTTTTAACGAAACGGACATAAAAGTTAAGAGATTAAGACTAGTTAGTGCATTTTGGAAATATTAAAACTTTACAAATATAGGGGACGGTATTAACGTCTTGAAACTAAAATCTTTCCTAGAAAGGAAACTTTCCATAAATGGTAACTTTCGGAAAAATGTCGGGATTCAACGAAGAACGTTATAATTTTACTAAATCATTTTTGATAAATAAAACCAAAACACAAACACACGTGGATGTCTTTCTATATTAAGCATTTCGTGTAATATTTAGCATACTTTTCGTTTTCCTAAGAGGCGTTATTTATCTAGGTTGCGGCTAGATTTCTATATCAACTTTCATTTACGTGATTTACCGTTTGCTCATCTTGCTAAGGTGAGTTCATAGCCTCATGTTTTTACTACTTTGCTTTACTATTTGGGGTGAGAAACATTGCTTGCTTTTAAACATTGGATACAAATGCCTTACGTTTTTCCTAATCTTGTTTACGTGTTGCCTAAGTAAATGTTGAAACTTGTATGCCCGAGTTATCACGAACCGTTACTTACTTATGATCAGTTGGATTGGTAAGTGAGCGCGAGTGTTGTAAATAGATCTATTGTGACTAATCATCCCCGTCCGTGTAAGTAGCTCTTACATGATCAACGGACGTATACCATGTCGAGTGATACGGTGAAGCGCCATGTTGGCACCTGTTAGGGCAAGTTTATTTAGCATTTTGCATGCTCCCATTACATTTATCCTCGGTATCATGAGCTTAGCGTAACGTAAATGCCTTTTTATGTGATATTGTATTTGTTATAATAGTCACATGCGTTTGCAAAATTTGTGGTCCACTCTTATATCAAATTCAACCTTATGAATTCACCAACTTTATGTTGACGTTTTAGCATGTTTTTTTAGGTGCTTAGCTATGGATATCTTTGCTTGCTTTATGGTGTCGCCTTGCATTGGACCGATTTTCAAGAATTATTATTATCTATGTTAACATCGTTGTCAAACTTTAAAACCTTTTATTCGCTTCCGCATATTATCTAAGAACCTATGTAAAACTTTAACTATTTTATTTAATGCAACGATGTTGGATTTCTAAACGTACCCTTAGAGTTCGTTCTTTGTATCTTGTGTGATGTATATTATGACGTCATGCCCCCGGACACGCGTTTCTGTCCAGGCCCTGTTTGGGGGTGTGACATTATGGTTAGCTCAGTTTACACCTTATTAAGCTTATTAAGGGTGTGTTTGTTTAATTATATTAGTTATTAGTCATATTGTTAGTTTAAAATATTAAAAAAATTGAATTTTATACGCTTATTTAAGTTTTAAAAATACGTGTATGTATAAAACAAGTAATAGGGTTGTCGCGCATTGCGACAGAACATTTTAAGCTGCATATATTTCTTCTTAAAATTGTTCGTAAACTTGTTCATTAACAACATTTATTGTCGATTATCTTATCTTATATTTATTAAAGTTTTTAATTCTTATTATATAGTTTAGTGTTTTAATTTGCAAGTCGAATTTGTTGGAAAAAATAAGCCAAAAAAAACTATTTTCAAAACCCATACATGGTTTAGACACCCGGTTCCCATGTCATGTATTTATGCATGTACTGATATGACTCAACCTCTTTGTGTGTCATTTTTATTCCTTTTAGGTGTTTTGGTTACCCACGCATTGCCGTGGGACCATTGTGTCGATGATAAATAGTATATAAACTAAAAAAATTAAAATACCATCTGCTAACCAATTAGATGAAACCATTAAAACCGTGACCCTCTTGCATCTGAACGCCAATGGACGCTTTTTACCAAAAGATGGGTAATGCAGTTTACCATAAATCTAAATATCATATGTTTTTTACCCTTTTTTTCTTTTAGCATCAAATATCATAGATAGTTTGTAATCGTGGTAATTGTAGCAACATGGATAATATCACATAATATTATTACCAAAATAAAAGGAATTAACATGCTTTTCGCACATAATCATACATTAGCTGTGTAGAATCGTAGAGAGGGGTGAATACGTTTTCATTTAAAACTTAAAACTTTCGTATCAAACAGCCACTCAAGTGTGACATCATATGAAAGGTGTCCATAATTGTTGTACAACAATAAAGATACTAGAGAGAATAAAACAAAGCATGTCACCACAACACACTATATAAGACAAACATAGATACGATGCAAATATAAATATAAAACGATAAAAGCAAATAAAAATGTAAAGCAATAAGTAAAATAAAGTGCAAACCGGACATGATGATTTATAGTGGTTCGACTATGAAGCTCCTCTTTGCCCTACTTCACTCCCCGAGTACACAAAATAAAAATAGTAAAAGATAAAAATACAAAAATATAGATATTTATAACAAATCACATGTCTCCTCTGAATTGTCAGAATCATGATCTGTATTTTCTCAAAATATTCTTTGAATGCATATACGGGATAATAATATGAGGGGAAGTTATTTATATGATAAAACTTAACGTCATCGATAAAACATGTGTTTGTAAATTTTTCCGTTCACAAAAAGAAAGAAAAATTTTCACATCACCATCTTTGAAAAATCATAAAAGTTAAATAGAAAGAAAAACAATGATCTCTCGAATAATTTTTTGGTATAAAAAGAATCAATTTTTTGCATGAGTATTTATTCGAGAGGGAGTTATAATTTTTCGTGATTAACCAAAGTTTGGAAAAGCAAAAAATAACTATCATGGGCTAACTTGGTTAAGGGATATAACTCCAAGGGGAAGTTTGTGTTAATTTTAAAAGAAATCAATAAGCAAGTTAACGGGTTAGTTTTGTCAAAAGATGAAAATATTCTTGGTCAAACCGAATATGTGTAGGGTATACAAAAGGACCTCATTTTCTTTGAACCATCATTTGTTTCGGTATAACATGCAAGCAAGATCCCCAATTTAAACCAGTGTAGGTCTCATTCAATCAAGCTTCAAATCATTTTGTAAATCTAATTCCTTTGAAAGTAAGTTTCCCAAATGCTTTTTAAACATACTTCAAGCTTTCATTTGATTTTAGATACATGAATTTGTTTGAATTGATCAATTGAGGTCTCATGGTTTTCGGTCTATAGCAAATTATGGGTATGCCATTTGTGTATTTGTGGGTAAATTTATTATGTCTCACACCTGTTTAGGAGGTGTTGATTACTTATCATACGAAAAGGTTGATTAGATCGAGCCATATTATTTCGTGAGACAATTGAGGTCTCACGAACATTGGTTGGATTTGTGTTAATTAATTGACTGTATTTAGATGGAATAGGATTTGTAACATGTTTCTAATTCCCTTGTGTTGATTATGCGTTTGATGTTAGGTACTAGGGTATGTGTTCATCGGACCTCAATTGACTAAAAAAACCTAAATTGGGTTATGTGTTTTGTGTGAAAAATCATGTTTGGATCGAACCTCACTTGGCAGTTTGTATTTTGGAACCTTGTTTGATTACATGTGAACGAACCTCATTTGATAAACGTGTGAACCGGGCCTCATTTGTATTTTGAATTCGTGCATTATACCGAATGTCATAGGAACCTCAAAAGAATTGGTTTTGGAACCTCATTTGACTTTGTTGACCCAAACCTCATTTGACATTGAACTGAAATAATGTTGGGTCTTTTTAGACTTTTCGTGTGGTGGTATTAACAAAATTTAGACCTCATTTGGTTTTGGGCGACGGGCTTAATAACTATGAAATATTAATGGGCCTAAATGATAAATGCAATCAATAGGTTGAATGGGCCAATCGGCTTAAATGGGCTAATTGGTTATCGGTCTTAATTGTTTATGGGCTTATTGAATTTAAATGGACTTTAAAACGTAATGGGCTAACAAAGACAAACGGGCTTACAAGTTTAACGAGCCTAATTAGTTAATAAGTACAAGTGATAATGAACTTAATTGCTTCATTGTTTATTGTGGAATGATTAAATATAGTTAACGTTTTGCGTTTCTAAATCGTTATCCGCACCAGCGATTTAAGTTGTATCCGGTTTCGACCGTCTGTTAGCAGCTTAGTGACCATCAGGTTTCAATATAAGAATACATTACTTTTAGCTATATTTTTCATTTAATTTGCTTATATGATTGTTAAAATGTGCTTCACATGCTCATAACAAATGATACTTTGTGGAAAAATTAAATATTTGATGAATTTCAATTGTCTGTGATCATTACAAAATCTCATGTTTTGTAAAGAAAATCACAAAGTTTTTTAGGGAATGTTTTCAGAAAAATGATCTTTGAAAGTCAAATATTTTTATATCGACAAACGCGACAACGATCGAAGCTACATCTGGTCTAAAGCGATCGAAACCGCGCTAGTGGCCTAGTGACCATCCGTTTTAGATATAAGAATGTTTCGAAGTTTTGAAAAATTTCACAAGTGATTCTTGAGAAATCTCAAAATTTTGTCAAAAAGTAATAATTGTGGTGTCAAAGTGATACTCTTTCACAAAACGCTTTAAGGATATAAAGAGCATCTCTTGAATTTTTCAAAATCAAGTGTTATTTAAAATCAAAGTATCTCTTTATTATTCTTGAAAGAGTCTCATTACATAAAGCTTTTTGGTAAAGAAACTCAAAACAGAACGAGAGAGAAAATCCATACGTGAAAAAGCAAGTGAATCTATGTTCACAAAAAGAATTGCACGAACATACAAAAGAAATACAAAGAACAAAGCGTATGGCATGTGCTCGAAAAAAAAGAATAAGCGCATGAGAAAGAAAATGATCAAAAATATGTTCAAAAAGAATTGCTAGAACATATAAAACAGATAGAGTGGAAAGAGACAAAAATGTTATATATGTGTGATTCTTATTGTAAATATCATTGATTTAACACATTTTTTGTCAAACCACATAAATCATCATGTCTCATGAACAATCATCTTCATAACTTCTCACAGCAGATGTAGTTATACTAAAAACTTTCCAAGTGCCAATCGAAAAGTCTAACTCAAAAGCTGATCTCAATGCACTTCCATGTTCTAAGTCTTGCAAGATTATTGGTGAAATCCTCAAGAATCATTATTTGAAAGATGCATTGACCTTATCTGCAACATCACCAACTATCTATCTTTAGCAACTTTGGTACACTATTTACAAAGTTTAAGATGAAAAGGAAGTTATAAGATTCAAGACTGATCAACAGGAGGTTGACTTCACTCTTGATACATTTCGTATTGTGCTACATCTTTCTAACAAAACACTAGAGAAACCATTTGATCAGTCACCTTACTTTCTAACCATTGTACAATTCTTGAAGTCAATTGGTTATGTTGGACAACTTGAGTTCGTGACATAGTTTCTTGTCAATAACTTGCCACAGCCTTGGCAAACGTTGTTCAAAGTGCTTAATCATTGTGATGAGGTGTCAATTTATACACTTCTTCAGGGTAATTTAACCTCTTAAATCATGCTTTTATCTCTAAAATATGTGCTTATTTATTTCTTTTTGTGTTTTTAGCACTAGGATAGAAATTTGAGGAAATACACGTGACTTGGACTCATTTTGGGAAGAAACAGACAAGACTACAACTCTACACGTAAGTTTATGAAGAATGTGCATACAATGAGTGGAGACGGCATCGCCATTTCTAGCGACGACGTCAGGGTTCTTAAGAAACAACGTCAGAAGGAATTAGTGACAACGTCTGGATCAGTCGACTTAAGAAACCCTAAGAAGATTCGGCAGGGCGACGGCGTCGCAACTTACAAGCGACGTCGTCACGATTGTATTCTTATATATATTTTCCTAATTTTAGGGTTTTTGGTGTGGAAACTTAAGGATTCGTGAAGGAACGACTTGTAAAATATCTTGGGTCATTTTTAGGGGTTTTAAACCCTACTGTATCCATCATAACTCCATTTTTTAATCAAGTGAAGTTCTTTTATCTCTTAATCTTTCAATATGTCTATGTATTGTTTAATTATGTGTTCTTCGCTTCCTTTTAACATGCTAGGCTAAATTAATTAGTGTTTCCTTAAAATTGCATGAAACTTATGATGTGAATCCTTTTACTATTGCTTCTTGTTGATGGGTGTGAGCGTTAGGCTCTAGAAAACTAGCTTCTTAATTGCTTGCGAAGACGTCTAAGGAAACATGATTGTGTAGAAAGGATACCATCACAATAGTCTTCATACTACCTTGCCCTAATATGGTTGATCACCGCTTAAGTGTTTTAAATGCATGTAATACACTCCTAGGGGCCTTGTAATAGTCTTCATACTACCTTAATTGTGCATTGCCTTAATGGAGTATTACGTAGACGGCGGGTTCATATAATTCGCTCATGACTTAGTGAATGCTTACACACCACATCACAAGAGTGACAGGCAATAGGATTAGGAGGATCAACTAAGGAGTAGTCCATGATTAAGTGAACACGTTTGTTTACCTATACGAGTTTCCACATAGTTAGATTAGACTTAGAATTAGAATTAGTAGTAATTAGTTAAAACAACCAACCTTCAAACCCGAGATTTTACTTGCTTTCATAAAAATATAAAAACACAAAAATACTCTTCTCTCAACCCTTAAACCTTAGTGACATTCAATTCGAACCTACCCAAACTATTCCCCTAGAGAACAATAACAACCCCCGAGTCTTGCCTATACTACACTACAACGGTTAGGTACTCTGCCTATGGAGTTATAAAACTTAGTGTGTTTACAACGACCGCATCAAGTTTTTGGCGCCGCTGCCAGGGAATAGTCTAGGTTTTGAATTCTATCTAGCTTAGGACTACTCACAAGATTCCTATCAAGTGAGATTTTAAATTTTTGTCAATTAGCTTTCTAGTAGTCTATCTTTTCTTTGTGCCATTTGTTTGTAAAACTTTTTTTTGTTAACCTTCATGGAAGAAGAAAACCCTCGCCGTACTTTGGGAGATTATTCCTGACCTAGCCACGAGGGCTATCGAAACACCATTGAGATCCCTAATGGGAACAATGTGGTGCCTCTCCGATCCGACACCATCCGGTTGGTGCGAAACGGATGCTCATTTTACGGACTTCGGTCTGAGGATCCAAATCAACATCTTAAGGATTTTCTAAAACTTGTGGAATCACTTGACCTTGATGTTGCAAATAGGGAAAGGACGCGCCTGCGTTTATTTTAATATTCTCATCGTGATCAAGCTAATAATTGGCTTGAACGTCTACCTGCGGGATCCATCTCCACTTGGGATGATTTCACTACTCGTTTCCTTGCTCAATTCTTTCCACCCATAAGGACTTCTAAACTCCGAAATGACATCTTGATGTTCCAACAACACCAAGGTGAATCACTTTCTGAATCATGGACTCGTTTTAAGGACGTAATCTTAAAATTTCCTCATCATGGCATCGATCTTTGGCTCCAAGTCCAAATCTTTTATGAACATGTCAATCCCGCCACAAGGCGAACCATCAATCAATCGGCCGGTGGTAAGCTACGTGACAAAAACGCCAAAGAATCTTAGGCACTATTAGAGGACCTCACCCTCTATGACAATGAAAGTTGGAACGACCTGAGAGATTTCACTAAACCGGTCAAGGAAATCTCTTTGCTTCAAGATGTCTCGAGTACATCCGACCGACGCCTCATCGAGCTCGAAAATTAAGTCCAACGCTTGATGGAAGCTCATTTTGCTCCTAAACAAACCGTTCAGGTGAACAAAATTGGATCACGACAATCAATATTGGATGGAAAATCCCGAGCAAGATTTTGTTGATTATGCATCATCGCGTACGAACGAAACGGGAGGTAAGTAGTTCACTTTTAAACCCGAGCAAAATAATCTTGGTGACACCTATAATCTATTATGGAAAAGTAATCCAAACCTTAGTTGGAGGCAACCTCAAAATTCTTGAAATAATTTTAAAACCCACCTAATCGTTCTCAACCAAACGGTTCATTCTCGAACCGATCCTTCAATAACAATCCTCAAAATTTTAACACTCAATCAAATCTCGAAGGATTGGTGTCTAACTTCATGGCATCTCAAGACGCTAGGATATCTATGTTTGATTCCGATTTCAAACAATACCAAAGCGAGATGACCAACAAAATTGACACTTTCTTGAAGGCCATCAATGACTGGATGACGGGAGCACTCCCAAGCGACACGATAAAGAATCTAAAATTGAATGTAAACCCCACTTTGATTTCTTATGCTCGTTCTTACCCAATGAGGGACCTTAAAAATTCCTCCAACTCCTTCAAGTCGGTCAATGCTATCAAAACGTGTTTCAACTCCACCACTCACTTTCAAAAGGGAAAACTACAAGTTAAAACTTTAACGGTCAATGAAGTTGAAACACCAAAATCTAAAAAACCCAAAAAAGCCATATAAGATGAATTCAAGGAATTGCATCTGAGTTTACCGGTTCTTAAAGCTCTAGCTCATGTTCCCATGTACGACGCTTTATTGGATAAATATATAGAGAGTCTTGAGCTAGGAAAAAATGGGCCCGCTTTCATTCGCGGTGGAATGCCGAAGAAAATGAAGGATCCCGGATTATTCATCTTACCATGTTGACTAGGGGACTCCAAGCCTTTTGATACCTTAGCCGATTTAGGGTCATGTGTGAATTTAATCCCGCTAAATCTCTTCAAAAAGCTTAAAATCAGATTACTAGAGGAGACCGAAGATGTCCTAGGGTTAGCGGATGGAACCAAGTCGTATCCTGTAGGAATTGTGAAATATGTAGAGGTTCATGTAGGAAAATTAAAACTTGTAGAAGACTTTCACGTCGTTGACATAGAAAAAGACCCTACTTGCCCTTTACTTGTTGGAAGAGGATTCTTAGCAACTACTAGTGCCGTGATTGATTATAAGAAAGCCAAAATAGCGGTAGGTGAAGGAATTACTAGGTCGATATTTGGATTTAAGGAAATCGACTTTGGTGATGAGAATATACTTTATTGGACCACCGTAGGAAAGCGTGAATCTTACACGCCCCGA
This sequence comes from Tanacetum coccineum, assembly GCA_026074375.1. Taxonomy (NCBI): domain Eukaryota; kingdom Viridiplantae; phylum Streptophyta; class Magnoliopsida; order Asterales; family Asteraceae; genus Tanacetum; species Tanacetum coccineum. The sequence continues at coordinate 4,229 of BQNB010074941.1, read as the reverse complement.
ACTAGTATGGATGGAATAGGTGATTGACCCCCTTACTATGCAAAGAAAGACTTTTGGGATAGTCATTATGAGAAGTAGCTAGGGATGCCAAAGTCAACCCCTTTAAAGACATATTAGTGTTTAGAAAAATGGTGGAATTCCTAGGAGCTATACCCATTAATTTAAAAGGTAACATGTAGGAGTCGGAAGAGTTGATAGAAAATAAGATGGATTGGAATTGGCCACCAAAAGAAAGAGATGGTGCGTGGCACATTAGGATTGAATTGATTGACCCCGATGGAGAAAAATTCGATAGAGCTTTCCAATCAATTTCAACCACTAGAAAACTGTCCACTAAAGCAAATCCAAGTGATATCCTCAACTTGGATCATTTTCATGATTCGTAAGATGTGTGACTCCAAGTGTAGCTAAAAGACTCTCTAATAAACAAAAGCGCTTATTAGGAGGCAATCCAATCTTTTATTTTATGCAAATTAAGTATGTCGTGTATTTTAATTCTTCATTGTTTGTTTGTTTATGTTTGAATCTTATGTAATCATGCTTTGTTTTGTCTTTAGCCTCGTCTTAATTGCAATCAAAGGTATTCTGCATCAAATAAGTGTAGGATAATATCTGGTTTATAATAACCACAATTCAAACATGTTAAATAAATAGTTTAGATTAATTCGCGTCTTGTGTGTCTTGTGAGTCATATGATTGTACTAATCAATTTTGTGGTTTATGCAGTAAAATTTTCAGGAAATAACTAATAGGATACTTGTGCAGAATGTTTTCTAGAAAATGAAGAAGATTTTATTTATAGTGTCTGGAGACGGCGTTAGGATTTTTCTTGACGGCGTCGCGTCTCCAGCTACAGTAAATTTCATATTTTCTTGAATTTTTGAAAAATAACTTTTGTATAATTTTCAAAATTTGTAATTTTCATAAACTTTGAAGAATTATATTAGTACATTCATCCTATCTTTATTGCTTTCATAGTGTCTAAACCTTAAAAATAAAAAGATTGTATATTATTATCCCGTCGATTTCTACGTGTGGTGTAGTTGTTTCTTGTCTGTAATTTGCAGGTTATATTTGATGAGGAGAAGCCTGAAAGCTCTTATGAATATCACGTGAATGATTATTGGATGACGATTTAGCCGGTTTATCTTGTTTCTTCTCCAAATTTGAGCAAAACCAGGAGAGTACTAGTTTCTTTTGCTTTTTTTAATTTCTCTTTATTCGTTTTTTGGGTACTTATAGAACATTAAGGACAATGTTCAAAATAAGTGTAGGGGGAAATAGTGCCTTAGAAACTATTCCTTTATTTTCATTTGCTTTGTCCTTGAAAAAGATGAGTAATATACTGAAACGTAGCATAGACGTAATTTTGACCCAAATTTAAATTTTTTTATAGCACACCCCGATGAAAACTTAAAATTATTAACGTCTCTTAGATAGGAAGTTATATGACTAGCACAAAAACCTTATTACTGAAAATTCCACCCCAAAAATACGAGGTTTGCCTTTAGATCTTTAGGGATTAATTTTGACCTTTAGCTTGCTCGAGTTAAGGATTTGAGCAATCAAATGTATCGCATTCATGGATTTGGGTATGCATGTGTTGTTTTGTCACTTTTTCTAGAGCATTGATATCGGTTAGGATTATATGAGTGTACCGGTAGTGTATTAAATTCTAGAACTTGTTTTAGCGATTCATCTCGAGACCGTGTTCTTAGGATTTGTGATGCGGTCGTTGCAAACCACAAAACTTCTGCAACTCCCTAAGCAGTGCACGTAACCGTTGTAGTGTAGTATAGGTAAGACTCGTGGGTTGTTATCGTTCTCTAGGGGAATAGTGTTGTGCATGTCGAATCGAATGTCATAAAGGTCTAAGGGTTGAGAGAAGAGTATTTTTATATTTTTATATTCTATAGAAAGCAAGTAAAATCTCGGTTTTGAAGGAGGTCGGTTTTAAGCTAATTAACTACTAATTCTAATCTAATTCAATTTAAACTAATGTGGAAACTCGTATAGGTAAACAATCATGTTTACTTAATCATGCACTACTCCTTAGTTGATCCTCCTAATCCTATTGCCCGTCACCCTTGTGATGAAGTGTGTAAGTATTTCCTAAGTCATGAATGAATTACACGAAAATGCCGTCTACGTAATACTCTGTTAATGCAACACACAAGTAAGGTAGTATGAAGACTATTAAAAGGCCCCTAAGAGTGCATTACGCGAATTCAATTACTTAAGAGGTGATGAACCATATTAGGGCAAGGTAATATGAAGTCTATTGCGATGGTATGCTTTCTACACAATCACGTTTCCCTAGACGTCTATGCCAATTTAATATTTTATGGCTAGTTTTCTAGAGCCTAACGTGCACACACATCAACAAGAAACAATAGTAAGAGGATTCGCAACATAAGTTTCATGCAATCATAAGTAAACACTAATAGATCTAGCCTAGCTTGTTAAAAGGAAGCGAAGAACGATTAATGAAACAAAACATAGACACACTGATAGATTAAAAGGATAGATAAACTTCACTTGATTAAAACATGGACTTAGGGTTAATACAAAAGGGTTTGGGAACACTAAAATATCCCAAAAAACCAATAATATTCGTACGCTGATGACATCAAATAACGTCACTTTTATAGCATCATTTATCCCGTGTTTCTTACCCATTTTATATAATTATTGCACGAATTGGTACTTAATTGCTTAAAGTTGTTATTTGCAGTAATTATAGAATAATTGGTGAAGTTATGCTAAAAGGCACGCATGTTGGAGCTTAAACGAAGAAATATGAAGATATTGTTCTGACAACCTATACGCCGTATCCAACAAAGAAGATATGGCATATCTGTGCCTGCACTTCACAAGAAACCACCAAGAATTAAAAAGCAATACGCCGTATCCAGAAGACGCTATACATCGTATTGAAGATTATTTAAAGATTCTGGAAGATATTGAACGTGGTCCCTACTCTAAGAAACCCCTAATACGCCGTATTGACCTCAACCAATATGGCGTATCAACGAATCTCCAGAGACTATAAATACAAATCCCTAAACACGAGCTTAGGGTGTGCTTAAACATATTTTCAAATGTCACTTTTTAGAACGCAAGAAGAGCAAATAAGGTCTCGCAACATGCCTAATTCTATAAGAAACACCTTGTAATCATCTATACTCTAATAATCATTCAATTTCTGGTATCATTCGTTTAACTCGGTTAGGTTACCTTGGTTGATTCATTTAGTATGTTTGTATTCGATACAATGGTTATTGGCTAAGACCTTTAGGCATTAGCCATGTTTATGAAGATTTAATGTTTGGTTTGTTTATCTTGATTGCTTAATTTATCATTTATTATTGATTATGTTTCTCAATATATACTCGCTTATGTGCTTTTGTATGCGACCTATCAATCAATCGGATCTAGTTGTGTCGACCAAGTAGATTAGATTAACTAGGATAGCTCTCCATATAGCGACTTACATTACTAGAATCATAGGATCACAAATAATGACCTATCCTTGCCATTGGTTTAGTGAACAAGTCGGACTACCAGGTGACCTGGGATCAATAAATGACGTTCTAATTACCTTGGTAAGGACTTGGACAGTGGACTACTAGTATGTAAGAAGCGTTAAACAGTAAGTTAGTAAAGTCTCGTTGAGCTAGGATTCGATAAGATCACCATTATTGTTTTCCTAAGATAGATTATAATCAACAAAATATTGCTTTATGTGGATGCGTTTAATTATGACAGAATTGGCATGTCTAGGTTTTAGGAAGAAGTACCACCTAAATCTAAGAATGATATACCCTCGAGATAAGTCAATCATTGCACTAATAAACAAACATGCGTTTTAATTGGATTAATTATGGTTAATACATTTTCCTTGTAATAGGCTTGACCGCCCTTCTATATTTTGATTATCTGCTTGTGTGTGTTATCGTGTCTAAAGTAGATTTAAGTCACCACTAAACCTGTGCCAGTCTCTCAGACTGAAAACCCCCTTATCCATTAGAATTAGGTTTAGCATAGGTTTAAACATAGATTAGATACCTTAAAACTAACATAGACAACTAAAATACTAGTAGACTTAGGAATTAACATTCTCGCTCTTAGTGATCGATACTTTATGAAGGTCTACGAAAACCAAGATCCGGTGGTCTAGGTGAGTCAAACCACATGATAACCATTTTAGTGAGAGAGAGTAGAGAGGT
>BQNB010074940.1:7885-31626 GCA_026074375.1 Tanacetum coccineum | reverse complement strand
AGATCATCTAGGTTTACAAAGGATAAGAACAAATATAATTAGGAAACAAATAATATCTTCCTAACTTTTATCTTTATCTTCTATATCTTTTATCTTCTTAAAGAGATCTTTTAGAATCTTCAAAATCTTCTATCTTTTGAAGAATTCCAGCTTTGTATTTAAGTTCTTCTTGTTTCATTCTTTTATTTATTTTGACTCATCAAATCAATAATTCCCAACAGTCAATGTTGCAAAAATCGGCCTAGGCGGCCTTGTAATCGCCGATTAATCGATACTCGGCCATACACCTTGGAAAATAAGGTAAATCGGGTGAAAAATCGGTATGGTCAAAAATCGGTCAAATCGGTCAAAATCGGACAAAAATCGGTCAAATCGGACAAATCGGTCAACGACAGTCAAACATTTTTTTTACAATGTGACTTTGAATTGTTAATTGTTAACTTTTATTATCCATGTCTATGTCTTAAACAATGTAACTTTGAACTCATTTAATTTTAGTGTATTTAAAGTGTTGTATCCATCTCATACAAGTAACTTTAAAATTTATATATAAAATTTGCAAAACAGATTAATCGCGCCTAGATCGATTAAAGGTTATAGGGTGGTCGACCGCCCGGCTAGCGACTCACGATTTTTGCAACATTGGCTGCGAGCGAGCTATCTTTTGAGAAAACGCCATAATCTTCCAATCTATAATGTTACCTACAAAAAAGTAAACAAACAAAACATACAAAAAGAAAATTATTTTTTTGTTATTTTTTTAGAAGATAAAACAAAGGAGGAGGGACTCCTCCACACTTAAGATAAAGCACGGGTTGCCTCCCGAGAAGTGTTTAATTTTTAAGAGAGTCATTAGCTAGACTCGTACTTCCAGAGTTCATTCTCTTGGAAAGAAGGGAGTGACTTCTTCCCTCTGGTCATTACATTCTTCTTCTTCATGATATAGCTTCAGTCGATGGCCGTTAACAATGAACGTTTTTTCATTTTTTCCATATAGTTCAACATATCCGGATGGATATTGATGTTTTACTATGTATGGTCCTATCCATCGAGATCTGAGTTTCGGCTTTTTGAATTTATACTTAGAATGGAATAGCAGCACTTTGTTTCCGTGTTTGAACTCTTTTCTCATTTTGAGTTTTCTATCGTGCCAGACTTTGGTTCTTGCTTTGTATAAACGAGAGTTTTCATACGCTTGATGTCGGAGTTCATCTAACTCGTGTAACTGGAACATCCTTTTCTCACCAACGGCGATGAGATCAGGATTACAGTTTTTTAGTGCCCAGTATGCACGGTGTTCGATTTCAAATGGTGAATGGTAATTTTTTTCGTATACGATTTTGTATGGTGTGGTTGCGGTTGGTTAATATCGTAATATTTGCACTAACAATCTCCCCCTTTTTGATGATGACAAAATATGTAAACGTAATATATCATAAAATGTAAAAGTTACTTGTGTTTTTTTAAGAATTCTTTTAAGGGCTCTGTTAGTATTTTCAACTTGTCCACTCGTTTGAGGATGATATGATGTAGAGAAACGGTGGTTAACTCCATATCTTTTCATGGTTTTTTCCATTATCTTATTGCAGAAATGAGTTCCTCGGTCGCTTATGAGAGCTTTGGGCATTCCAAAACGGCAGAAAAGTTTTTTTAGGAATGAAATAACAACTCTGGCATCGTTGGTTGGTAAAGCTTGAGCTTTGGCCCATTTGGATACATAATCGACAGCGACTAAGATGTATTCGAATTTATATGATTTTGGGAATGGTCCCATAAAGTCGATACCCCATATGTCAAAAATTTCGCATACTTGAATGCTATTTAAGGGCATTTCATCACGTTTGGATATATTCCCTGTTTTTTGACATGCTTCGCAAAGGCGAACCAGAGTATGAGCTTCTTTAATGATTGTTGGCCAGTAAAAGCCTGAGTCTAAGACTTTTTTAGCTGTGGTATTTGGTCCATAATGTCCACCGGTAGGTCCATGGTGACATTGATCAAGAATAGTACTATAACAATCCGTTATTTCAGGTCATTTTACAACTTCAATCTTTCAATTATTTATTTTTAGGGTTTTACGCGTTTACTTTTAATATTCATCGTTTAGTTAAATCGTGTAAACTAAAAATCAACAATCAATGTAAACGGACACCAAACAAATAAAAATTTACGTCAAGCAAGCGTTATATTATTTTTACGAAAATAATAATTAACTTTTCATATTTTATTTTTATATGTTACGTAAAACGTTTACGTTTCGCCTTTTGGAAAAGATGGTATAAATCTACACACTCGGTTCCTTAGACATGTAACAGCGATACAGACAAAAGCAGGTTTTTCTAAAGCTAACGTGCACATCATCAACAGAAGCAATTTCAAAAGGATCTACACCTAGTTTTATGCAATCATAGATAAATACAAAGGAGGGTTTAGCCTCGCATGTTATAAAGAAAGCAAGAAGATAAATCAATCAAACAATACATAGACTATTGAATGATTAATGATAAATAACCTTACTTGATTAAAACATGGATTCAAGGTAGTACAATAGGGTTTTGAGGCCCTAAAAACAACCTACAAAGCTGCTAGAATGACTAGGGTCGTCTCCTAAAAGTTATACAAAGTTACACACTTAAAAACCTAAAATTGGTTTTATATTTATAAGAAAAATGACGCGACGACGTCGCTTTGAAGCCATGACGCTGTCGGCACGTAGATAATTCTACATCCTCTTTAAGGCGGTTACGCTCTGACACCGTCACAAAATCCTCGACGTCGTCACTATGAAAATCACGATGGCGTCGCTTTATACTTGCGACGCCGTCTCCACGCTCTGTATGCGTGGTTCTTCAAGATACTTGGTGTAGAGTCGTAGTCTTGTCTGTTTCTTCTCCAAATGAGCCCAAGTCACGTGTATTTCCTCCAAATGCCATCCAAGTGCTAAAAACCTAAAAACAAACGATTAAGCACATAATCTGGGCATATTTGCATGATTTAGGGGGTTAAATGACCCCGAAATAGTGTATAAAATGACACCTCATCAAATACCCCTACACTTGGGATTTGCTTGTCCTCAAGCAAATGGGCTTTTCTACCTAGACAATAGCAATATTGAGGGCATTTAACCTACTCTTTAAAAGCAGTTTACAACACAACCTTCTAGACCTCGTAATTAAAGCACGGAAAGCATATACTAGCACCTCACATAAGTGTTTGGATTCTCTCTTTCTCTTGGGTGTATAATAAATTATAACAACTATAGGAAACAGAAAATTAACACTCATTACCTGTCATAGCATATAAATTACCGCTAGGCGCAAGCATTATTCATTACTATCTAAGAGGTCTTTTAAAGGGTTGTGGGGTGTAGGTGTAAGATAACATTAACGAAAACGAAAATGGATGAGATATATTTAGGTGGTGACTTTGAGTGAATTTGGAGTGGAAGGGTTAGCTAATTATTTATACGAATACACGTTGGTTTGGTTGCTAAGCCAAAGACTCGGACAAAATATACAAACTCTATACAACTATACATCAATCTCTTTCTTTTTCTTTCTTGACTCAATGATAAACTAAACATAAGCCAATTGGTGCAGCCGTACATTATTTTCACTCTTTAATATATATATATATATATATATATATATATATATATATATATATATATATATATATATATATATATAACTACATGTACACTTTTGCTCTCCCTATGCTTAAACATATTAAACATCATTGCGTTTTATAGATACACCCCCTACACTTGAATTTTACAAATCCAGAAATTGTTTTACAATCTAACTAATTACCTGAATTGAGATTGGATCAAAATAACAAGAGCTTCTTGAGCTCTATTTGGGTAATAAATACACTTCTCCCCAATTCTCATAAGATGAATACTACCATGAATCCTAATCGACCCAAAACTGTATTTACAAGGATAAAGACTTAGCAACCGTGGTACTCAATAATTAACTTGTGGTTACAGACAATAATGATACTTAAGGTGAGTACATACAAGGTATGCTAAGTGCGATTTATGTGTAACATTGTTTTATGTGGACAATGCTCATCATTAATAGTTTGGTTAAAAACCAGAAAATTATGAGAATCGTGAAAAAAGATAGGCTCGGATGTGGTACTAGGGGTAATCTGCCCTAAGAGATGAGTGTACATGACAAGGGTGTGGATATTAATGATACGTGTGACCAACCTACAATACCGATTTTAAAACATGGGTTAACTCCTACTGCCCTTATCTAATCAAATCCTAATACTTACTATGCGGTCTTGGGATGCATCATAAAAACAAGTTCAAGAATTTAATATACTACTAGTACACTCATATAAATATAAATAACCGATACCATGCACTAGAAAATGCAACAAAGACCATACGTACACCATCTAAACGACGGTAATAGATATATGACAGCATTCAAACCTTAACTCGAGAAAGCTAAAGGTACAAATTATCTTGGGTATCAATAATGGATACCCGAATTCCTAAAGATCTAAAGGCGAACCTCCACATTTTTGGTGTGGTGAATTTTTAGGGTTTTTGCTAGTCATACAATTCCTATCCATGACAACCTATTAATACTTGTTTTCGTCGTATTTTCCACAAAAAAATATAAAATTTAGATCAAAATTACCTATTTTATGCTATGTTTTCGATATATTCCCTTCATTTCCGGAACAAGCAAATGGAAAATGAAGGAATAGTTTCTAAGGCTTATTTTCCCCCTACACTTAAGTTGAACATTGTCCCCAATGTTCTATAGAAGTATCCGTAAAATGAATTAAAGGGAAAAGAAAACAAGGAAACGAAACTAGTACTCCCCTGGGATGCACAATAAATGTGGAGAATAAACAATGCGATAAACTTTGTTAAATATCGTCCTCACAATAATCCGTCTAGTGAAACTTCTTAAGAACTTCCAAGCTTCTTCTCATCAAATATAACCTGTAATTAAAGACAAAGACAACTACACCAAGCATAAAATTGACGGGATAGATATAAATACAACAAGAGTTTAGGGTTTAAGACCTCTATGAAGCGAAAAGAATAAGTATGAAGTAATGATGTAATCATAGGTTTATGTAGGTTAATTAAAGAATTACCAATTTTAAATATTGCACATTTTATTTTTCAGAGATACTTTAAAAAATTAAAAAATTTACATTGCTGGAGACGCGACGCCGTCGGGTGTTTATCCTGACGCCGTCTCCAGGGTCTGTAAAAAATTCTTCTTCGTTTTAATGAGAAATTTCCTGCACACAATTTTATAAGTTATATCCATAGAAAGTACTGCATAAAAACCTTGAAATAATCATTACAATCATACGACTCGAAACTGACGCGAATTAATCTAAACAATTTAGTTTAAATGTTTGAATTTGGTTCTAAACCCTGGTTATATTCCCCTACACTTATTTTGTTGCAAAATACCTTTGATTGCAAATACGACGAAGTTATAAACAAACAAAGCATGATTACAAAATGATTCAAACATAAAAGAATAAATGAAAAGAATTAAAACACACGACACTCCTAATATATAAGAAAAATAAACATTGGGTTGCCTCCAAAGAAGCGCTTTTCTTTATTTATGAGTCTTGTAGCTAGACTCAAAGTCATGAGTCCTTACGTGACTTCTCCTTTGTTTCCTTTGGCCTTCATGGATATCAAGCTCTGAATGGCTCTACACACATTTTCATCATGTTTGTATTCGGGTCCCAAATATAAGCTATTGAAGTAGTGAGTTTTTCTGATGCTGTCATCGTCACATTTTATGGCAAAAGGAGGTATGCGATCGGTTCTTATGTCCGTAAAATCTATGTGTTTGAACATTTCCATCTTGTGAGGCATCTTAAACACGATCTTCTCCATATCTTTCTCAAATGTGATTGTTCCTTCCTCCTTGTCATAAACGAGACCGGTTGCTTCTACGAATGGTTTTTCAAAAATAACTAACCCTAGGTCATGATCAATGACACTAGTGGTATCCTCAATCACCATAGAGTCACATTCGTAGGTGAAGTTCCTAACAAAAACTTTTAGCCCCTTGACTCTCCCCATAAAATTTCAAATTTTCCCAAGGTTTGATGGTTTCCTTCTTGGCCCTAAACGTTTGCTCATGATCCAATTATACTGAAGCCTAGACATTACATTGATTGGGGATTCCATATCTAGATAGGCTTGCTTCTTGTCGAAGTGGCCAAACATGCAAGAAAATTTAATGTTATTCAAGTTCCCGGTTCTAACCTTGGCCTTTACCCATGGGGGTCGAGGGTTTTTCAAGATCCATTCGTGATACTTTAATTCTTTCATAGTGGGGAAAGTGTCAAAGTATTTCAGGCTATCTTCCTCCTCTTCTTCGATTTCATCTTCAGTTTCTTCCTCGAATCCCTCCTCGCTTTCCACAGTCATCTCGTGATCATCATACTCGGTTTTACAGGCCTTTACATTTCCCTCTTCCTTAGCTTCATCTTCCTTATTTAAAATAACGATTGAATTAATGAAGTGAACACATTTTAGGGATGAAGGGTTTCTATTTTGTTCTGCTAAGGATGACTGAGACAGATATTCTGGGGAGAGTAATTTTGATGGGCTTTTGATTCCCTTGCCTTGAAGCTTCTCTCTTGTGGGGTCGTTAGTAGACGTGAAATTCATTTGAGTTGTAGGGTTTGTTGTAGTGTCACGAATGGGAGTGTCATCAAGCTTTTTAGAAACGGATTATCACATGAGATTAATTTTACTAATCATGTCGTCTTGTTTTTGTCCAAGTTGAGTCCTGAGGCTGGATAGTCTTTTCTCTTGATGAGAGTCAAAATCAATTAGTGCCTTCTCAATCTTCATTCGGTAACTAGATGAGTAAGTAGAGAATGAGCCGTTCTGTGGGCTGGTAAAAGTCTGGGCGTGTGCCCAGTTAAAGTTTGGATTTCCTTTCCAAGTATTGGCGGCTTCGTTAAAGTTTCTTGTTCCTTGGTTCATGGTTAACTGCCTACTTCCCGTCCCTTCGATTCGCGAGGATGCATAATCAACGAAGGCTTGTTCGGGAATTTACATGCAATACTGAGTGTCGTGGGGACCACTGCAAATCTTACATGAAGAAGTGATTTTGTTCACTTGAGTAGATTGCATTGGAGCAAGATGAGCTTCCATCAAGCGTTGAACTTGATTTTTAAGCTCGATGAGGCGGCGGTCGGATGTACTCAGGACATCTTGAGGCAAAGAAATTGCCTTGACCGGCTTAGCGAAATCCATTGGGTCGTTCCAACTTTTGTTGTCATAGAAGGCGAGGTCCTCTAATAATGCCCAGGATTCTTTGGCGTTTTTGTCACGAAGCTTGCCACCAGTCGATTGGTTAATGGTTCGTCTAACGACGGGAGTGACATGGTCATAAAAGATTTGGACTTTGAGCCAAAGATCGATGCCATGATGAGGGACTTTTTGTAGTAAGTCCTTGAAACAAGTCCAAGCTTTAGATAGAGATTCTCTATGATGTTGTTAGAACATCAGGATATCGTTGCGGAGTTTTGCAGTCCTTCCCGGTGGAAATAATTGAGCAAGGAAACGAGTAGTATGATCCTTCCATGTGGTGATGGATCCTGCTAGAAGACGTTCAATCCAGTTGCTAGCTTGATCGCGAAGGTAAAATTGAAATAAACGCAGGTGTGTTCTTTCCCTGTTTTCACCATCAAGGTCAAGTGAGTCCACAAGTTTTAAGAAATCCTTGAGGTGTTGGTTTGGATCCTCGGATCGAAGTCCATGGAATGAGCATCCGTTTTGCACCAACCGGATGGTGTCGGATCAAAGAGGTACCACATTGTTCTCTACGGGGAGCTTAATGGTATTCATGTAGCCCTCGTGGCTAGGTTTGGAATAATCTCTAAGAGTACGGATAGGATTCACGTCTCCCATGGTGGTTAATGGATTACGAAACAATTAACACAAAGAAAAAATAGACTACGAGAAAGTGGTATGTGTTTAATTACACATACCCTTTGCCTATAAAAACGGACTTAAAAGATCAAAAACATACCAAAAATACATTGTATTTGTGTGTTTTGCATTTATATTATGCAGGAAATAGATATCAACAAAAAGGACAAAAATCAAGTCAAAACGGACAAAACCGAGCACGAAATGGAAAGAGCGTAAAAAAAGACCATTTAGGCCTCAATTAATTGAGTCGAACAAGGAAGCACGTCACTCTGAAGAGAAGGAATATTACGTCTACGATGAGCTATCGAGTCTTTAATTAGTTAATGTTGTAATAAAATATTATCGGGAATCGGGCTCGATAGATAATCTAATACTGTATATGTTTCGGGTTTAATCCCAAACAAAACCCGAGCCCGAGTCCTAGTTAAATATCCCACGCGTCGTAGGGATATATATATAGATATTTTCCATACGAAAATATCTATCTCTCATAATATCTTTTTTTTTCTCTCTCTTTTCTCTCTCACTCTTTTCTACCTCTCTATCTCTTTTCAAGTTTCTAGTCACGATTCGTGTTGTGATTATATGAAGTGAAGTATTAATCGGGTTCCTACAATTGGTATCAATCGCCTCGGTGTGATTTCTGAGTTTTATTGAGGTAAGCATATTGGATTCGAAGGTTTGGTTGCTTCTTTCATTCGGCATAATTGTTTTTGTTATGATTGACTTTGTTTAACAATAGAAATTGCAACGCGACGTCTTGTTGGTTTCTATTGGGGTCGCATCAGTTAACGAAAAAACAAGAGGTTTTACGCTCTTGGTTTTTGTGAAGAACAATCGAACGAGTGGAAAACGTTAGCACCGAACGAGTGGAAAAACGTTTGGATCGAACGAGTGACAAAAACGTTTGGATCGAACGAGTGACAAAAATGTTTGGACCGAACGAGTGGAAAAACGTTTGGATCGAACGAGTGACAACAACGTTTGGATCGAACGAGTGACAAAAACGTTTGGATCGAACGAGCAAAAAAATTTTGAGGACCGAACGAGTGAAAAATCTCAAGAACCGAACGAGCGGAACCGAACGAGCGGAATCGAACGAGCAAAATTTTCAAGAACCGAACGAGTGGAATCGAACGAGCAAATTTTTTTTGGACCGAACGAAAAAAAAAATTTAGAAAACTTGTGTGACGAAAAGGGTTTCAGTAAAACAGCCATAACTTTTGATCCGTAAGTCCGTTTTAGGCCCGTGACCTCTCAAATCGAAGAGAAAAACGAGACGGATCACGCTATAACCACCCTTTAGTTGGTTAAGGATTTTTCGAAGCCCAAAAACATCGTTTTCTATGATTTATTGACACTTTTCAGTTTTTTTGGAATTTTTCGCCGCTGATTCCGAATCAAATCACTCACGGTTTTCTATTGATTTTGTAAAATCCCGTTAATTCATTTATCGGTTTTAATCATAGACGTGTAAAATCCCGTGAACGTGAATGCTACACAACTTACAACTTCAATCACAATCATATCCACATAAGATTCCAACAAAATCATTCACACTAAAAATATCATAATTCATAACTAATCATTCATCAAATCTACTCCAGTTAAAACACATTCCTCAACAGATAGCCAAATGCATAACAATATAATGGCAGCTGGTTCAAAAGAGCGTCCACCGATGCTTGGACCAGGAAGATATTCTCAGTGGCATTCGCGTTTTCTACGATACCTTGACACTAAATCGAATGGTGAATATCTGAGGAAGTGCATCTTTGACGGTCCATATATGCCTACGAACGTACTAATTGCAGCAGTTGAAGCAGCAGAGAACATTCTACCAGTAGCTGCACATGAAGAAGTAGAGACAATACACAACATGACAGCAGAGAACAAACTTTACTTTCAAGCTTTAGAAATTCTGAAAAAGCATAATATGGACAATTGTCACTCCATTGGTACACCATTGGCTACAAAACCCAAACTAGATGTAGACTTGAGTGGAGAACCCGTAGACCAATCTGATTATCATAGTAAAATCGGGTCACTCATGTACTTGACATCTAGTAGACCAGACTTAGTGCAAGCAGTATGCTAATTGTGCACGTTATCAGCACGACCAAATCAAAAATCACCTCAAGAGGTAAAAAGAATCTTTAAATACCAAAAAGGGTACCATTAAACTGGGACTCATGGTATCCAAAGGATTTCTGGCTTTGGAAACTAACAGCATTTTCTTACGGCTGATCATTCAGGATCCTTGCTACTCGGAAAAGTCACTTTTGGAGGGATACATTCCTTGGAGGGGGTGATAAGCTAGTAAGTTTGATGTCAAAGAAACAAAACTCTGGCACAGCATAAAGACTACATTCAGCAGAGGCAGATTACGAGGCGTTATTGCAATTATGATAGGCTCAATTAATGTTGATAGTGACACAACTCAAGATTATGGCTTCACTACAACAACATACCGTATGTATTGTCGACTCTTCATCAGCCATAGCAATATCATGCAACCCCGTACAACATTCACGGACAAAGCACATCCATACTCGGTATCACTTCATAAAGGAACAGGTTAAAAATGGTATAATTGAATTATATTTTGTCAGAACTGAATACCAATTAGCTGACATGTTAAAGCGAAAGCCCATCCAAAGAGGATCGGTTTAAGTATCTTGTCAGAAGGATTGGTATGAGATGTTTGACTCCAGCTGAACTGGAGGTTCTGACAAATGAGACTGCTTGATATCATCATCAAACATCACCATGTACATATTTTTGAGAAAAGCAAAATACAAAAATATAAAACTTCAAAAAGAAAATACAAAATCAGAAAATCAGAAAATTTTTACAAAAAAGAATCTTCTCGACATGTACTCTTTGAATCGATAACTTTTACGTGCCTTATAAAATGTCGATTAACATTGACACTGGTGTTTAAATGAAGTTCGAGCGAGAGTTGCAAATAGTTTCAAAACATGTCATTTCTAATTTTCTAAATGGCTTATGTGCAAATGTCAGTACATAACCCGGACTTCAAATAAAGGAAGGTTTATAACTTATCCTCCCAACGAGAAAATTAACGTTTCTCGGTCTTGAGCTGTTCTTACAAGACATTTAATGTTTTTATCTCAAGAAAAAGGAAGTGTACGTTTCAGAGCGCTTTTTACCCTTACCGTAGAAGAGAAGTCCATCTAACATTTGTTTTTTTCAAAAATAGTTGAACACAATTTTTCAAGAGATTTCTCGATTGACAATTCATAATCTTTCAAAATTGTTTTTCAACACTCCCAAACCCTCACAAATTATTTCAGAAAAAGACAACAATTTTTCAATTGTTCCAATCGTTTTGAGGGGGAGTTTTTTATTCGATAAAAACAACAGTTTTAATGTTTTTCTGGATACATCAACAACGACCATTCTAAATGTAATCAAAACATAATCAAAATGTTTACCAAACAATTCTGCTGACCATAATTTCGTCCCAAAGAATTTTTTCAGACAATATTTTAATCCACAAGGTATTTTTTAAAAAACTAAGATGTTAATATTTTAAAATAAGGGGAGAAAATGTATTTAAAATATGATCTATTCGACTCAATGTGCTGAACAGAAAGAAAAGGTTTTTATGTTCGATCTTATACCAACAACATCTTAAAATTTCGAAACGACATTCTGAAGTCATAAGGTGGTTCAGGTTAAGGAATCAAGTCCCTATTATCCAACCAAAACGCGGAGGATCTACCCAAGGATAATCCAAAGTTTAGGAAAGAAGCATGACCTAAGGTATGGAATGGAGATGAATGTATATGTGGAAAATGCCGACTAAGATGAGTTAAAACAACTGGAACAATCACACAAGTGTTTAGTAATGAACGTCTTTGTAAAGCATTGAAGCGTGAAGAATGAAAAAGAAATGTATGGATAAAGGGTCTAAAGAAAGAAGCCCTCCACACAACTTAAGGCAGAAACCGGGTCAATACATATGCTGTCAGAATCACAAGTTGATTGCTGACATTGAAAACGACATCATGGACCCAGTGATGCAATGCACAACCCTTCCCAGCCATTCGAGTTCTCTCAACAAAAACTTGTCTCATTTGTCACGGAGATACACACGTTATCTATTGACAAACTCACTCCGAGAAGTTGTTGATATTGAATAGGTGGCAATATGCTCCAGCCTCCGAGTACTAAAACCAAAATGCACTAATCGAGTCTAGAGCCAAGAGATCAATCAAAATCATTAGGACACATTCCATTTCAAACACTTGTTGAACATCATCAGTTTCACAAGATGTACAACAAAGAGTCCCTACGCAATATCATTGTGATATTTGCCGAAACATCATAGTGATACTCTTTAGTATTTTAAAGAAACGAATTGAAATCCTTCCAGTGTCAGCAACAAACAGCACTGTGGTAGTGACTTGCGATATTCTATATGAATCAAACTTGTGCCAAACTATATCGATTGGGCCAGTAAATGAATTGACGGTTGATGAATTTTGATAAAACATGACACTCTCGATGTGTTACAAAAACACTTTAACGAGTGACACGTCGATTGATTTTCAAATCAATTTTCTCGTTTATCACTAATGTAAACCTGCAGGTCAAACGGTGGTAAAGGCAACCTTAATCCCATTCAAATGCTCAATCTACGAAGACATACTATCTAGAAAGCTCAAGATTTAAAGACAAAGACTTCCGCAAACTCTGATTGAAGCTTTCAAGAGTAAAGCAAAAGTATTGAGCATGTTTGTCAAAAACAAAAGATCGCAAGATGGCAAAGAACGATAAAGACAATGACAAATGCAGCAAAGTCAAGATCAGCAAAGCATGAAGGAACAGCTTACACAAATAAACACAGAGAAAGACCAAGAACACTCCGAACTTAAACGACAAAAGCCATCTCACTGATCTCACTGAGTAGTGTCATCAATGAACTCCACTTCGTGGGACATTGTTAGCCCAATTTATATAGAGTCAATTAAAGGAAGCTACGTTGCCCAGTGTTCAAGACCTCCACTTCGTGGGAGATTGTTTATTCCTCAATTTATTGAGTCGAACAAGTGAAGCTCGGACACACTAAACTATGGAGCTTCGGTCTTTATTAGTTAAAGTTGAGAATAAAATATTATCTGTCGGAAAGCGGGCTCTATAGATAATCAATACTGTTAGAAATGTTGCGGTTATAATCCCCAAACAAAACCCGATGCCTCGATCCTAGTGAAATATCCATCCAACGCGTCGTAGGGATATATATATAGATATTTTCCATATGAAAATATCTATCTCTCATAATATCTTTTTTTTTCTCTCTCTTTTCTCTCTCACTCTTTTCTACCTCTCTATCTCTTTTCAAGTTTCTAGTCACGATTCGTGTTGTGATTATATGAAGTGAAGTATTAATCGGGTTCCTACAAAGTCAAAGTCAACAAAAGTCAACAAAGTCAAAGTCAAAGACAGAGCCGAAACGGAAGAAATCTTAATGGGCCCACCCGCACCCATCTAATGGGCCGGGTCAGCCCATTAATCATTTATGTACAAGACTTATAAGACTTAAGTCTTATAAAAGCCCAAAACTCTTTTATAAATCCAAATCCATACACGGCCCAAACTAAAAGCCCAAACCAAACCATTAACACCCTTAACCCTGTTAAGCCATAAACCATTTACATCTTACACCGTTAGTCCTCAAGGACTAACATTGTTAGTCCAAAAGGACTAACGATGCAAACCCATCACAAAAACAGGGCAAATGCCTGTTAAATTTTTATAACAAATCCCTTCCCGCCAACACTATTCCCCTATCGTTTTCCCCACCTCGACTACTATTCCACCACGACAAACCCATCACTCTCTCAAAGCCCCACTCAACCCCACCTCCACAAACCTCCAATCATCTTTCTCATAACTCTCTCTACTCTCCTCTACCACCCCCTAGGCAATCCTACAACCTCTCATTCGTCAAGGGTTTTGACCAAATCAATGGACATGATCATTCGGATTGGGCTCCAATGGCAAATTCTCATGGTTTTGGTATTCTGTTCAAAGAAGCACAAAATCGGTTTTTCAATGGTTTCAATACTTTATAAAGGAATAAGACAAAGATTGAAGGACCGAAGTCCCACCGAATTTTGAATTCTATAAATAAAGGCCTTGTAAGCCTTTCCATGGATATGTTTTTTTGAGTTAACTTTTCACTTATATTTAATGTTTTTTTAAGTTTAATGTAAATTTTTAAAAGCCTGGTAACTGATTTTAGTATTAATAGAAAAAATATTAATTTTTATGTTAAATCTGTTTTTAAGTGTAAATGCATTATTAAAACTGTTGTTTTTAAGCTCACCAAAGCTCTTTTTAAAACTGTACTTTAAGCTTTGACCCCTTACACTATAAGTTTTCAATAACTTAATAGTGCCTAAGTCCTTTTTTACCTCAAAAAACACTCAATAAAGCTCAAGTTGGGAGATAAGCCAAATAGGAAGCGGGGGCTTATAGAGGGGTTTGACTACTTGTTATCTTGCACAAGCAAGAGCAGTAAAAGCTCTTAAAAGCATTTGAGTACCCTTGTTTTAACAAAGTGAATTTTAATCTTTCACTATTTCCCTTTTAGCAATTTATTTGTGCTTATTTATTGCTTATATCTGCTTGTTTATGCTTATTAATGATGTTTAGTGCTTAAAATACTTAGGTTGTAGTTCAAAATTTAATTTTTCAAGTTTTTCTTAAAATCTATCATTTTAGCTTAAAAAGTAGCATAATCTGTTCTTGCTTAATCTAGTGCTTATTTGTAGTTGAAATCTGCTTAATATTGATAGTATAACCTATTGAACATCTGGTATTTGGAAAATTTAGCTTAAATCAGTTTGAATCAAGTTAAAATGTCAAGAATGGTTTTTAAAGGGGTGTTTGGTTTAACTGTGTTTATGGGTTAAAATGGGTCAAAATTTTGTTTTGACACTTGGGTCATCTTAGTTTAACTTGAATTGATCCTAAAATTCAGTTTAACAAAAGTTTTCAAGGGTAGAAACTTACTTTTATGGTTTTGTGAACTTAGAGTTAAAACTGTGAACTCATAAGCTCATTTAATCAGCCCATGTGATTAAATCTTTGAAACTTATGATTTTGTGATGTTTTTGTGCTTGTTTAAGTGTTAAAACAAGTTTTGAACCAAGCTTTCAAGTCTGCTAGTGTAGTTTTTGTTTTTATCAAAATCTGTCAAAATTTTGCTAAGTGTCTTTTTAAGTAAAAAACTGCTTTTTCATTTGGCTTTTATGGCTTATTCTGAATTTCAAAATGCTTTTTGAAAGATGATACTTGTTCTTTGAGGTCTAATCTTAATCTGTTTCAAGGTCCTAAGTCCATAAGGATCTGTTTGTTAGCTTATTTTTAAGCTTAAAAGTAGGCTTTTAAAAAGTTTGAAAAAAATTTCTAAGTGTGAAGTCTGTGTGAACAGCTCTTTTCATAAGCCTTTTTCAGGGCTTATCTGAATTTCAAACTCTTTTCTCTTTGATGATTTAGGTAGCTTATAGGCTAAGCTTTTCAGTCCCCTAAGCTACTAAGCCATAAGGATCCTTTTTCTAGCTTAAAAATAAGCTAGAAAAGTGTCCCTTGGCTGTTTGGCTAGCAGTTTTTGGCCAAATAGCTTATTGGCTTTTTAGACCTTTTCAGCTTGTTTGATTGCTTAATTTTTGTTTATGTGTGCTTATTAGGTCTGTTAGTTTACTACATTTGCTTATTTTCCTATGCATTATGCTTATTAGTCAAAAATTAAGCCTATAGTTAGCTCTTTTTCATTTAGAGTAAAAAAAGTAATCTGTCAACTGTTTATGGCTTATTGCAGGCTTATTTTTAGGTTTTAAAAAAAGTGTGTTTGTTATTTTTGTTTAATTTATAAGTTTGTAAAAAGAAAAATAAAAAAAATGTTTTTAAAAAAGGAGAGGCCACAGGTTTTAAACCTGTGACCTCCCATCTCAAACAGTTAGTGTCTTTAGTGTTTTTAAGTTCTGTCATCTTTTTGCTTATTTTCTGGCTTATTTAGGGCTTTTAAAAAATAACTCCAAGTTTTAAAGTTGCTTATTTTAAGCTTAAATATAACTCTGCCTTTTAAAATTTTTGCAAAAAAAATGTTTAAGAAAGTGGGAAGTCCAAGATGAGCAAGGCTCGAACCTTGGACTCACACCACCCGCAATAACCGAGATTTTAAAAACACAAACACACAACACCGTACTCTGGCTCTTGGTACTTTTCCCGTTCTGTGTGAATTTTGCACAAAGCAATTTATTTTACTACCAACCCACTTTTTAAGTAATTTAAGTCCATAATCTTTCAGCTTATTCTAGCTTATTATAGGATAAGCTGGGACGTCACACTTATTTTTCTTACTTGCTTCAGATCGATTTTAGCGACTTTTTCCCTTGCTTTTTTTTAGATTTTTTCCAAATTAGTTTATAGTATTTTAAAATCATTTAATTGTCATTAAAACCGTTTTTTAAAATTCGATATTAAAGTAAATAAAAGTCAAAAAATATTATTCTTTTTAGAAAATTTTCTTTATCAAATATGACTGTAAAAAATTAGATATTGCTTTAGTTTAGGTTAAAATTTTAGATTTTGAATATTTTAAAGAACGGGATTGAATCCCAATAACGTTTATTTCTTTTCGTGTTTATTTATAAGCTTAAATTGCTTCCGTTTTTGGTTTAGTTTCCTTATTTCTTACATTTTAGACATTTAAGGGTTTATTAAATATGTTAAAAAACTTCAATTAGGACTTACATATTTGATAATTTAGGTATTTAAGATCGCGTTTTTTAGGATTCCCTGGTTTATCATTACTAGAGACGCGTTTAGGATTCCCGTTTGCATTTTTAGTTTAAGTTTGTGTTGCCTTAATTGTTTTTAGTATAGATTGCATTTATTTTCTTGTAGATTTAGAAAACAAATCAAAATCTTTGTAATTCAAACATCAAATATCAAATCGACTCTCGACTTTCCATTGCATTCCTCGTTGGGGATAAACGACCCGGGAATCACATACTTCCCGGTTTCTACATTGAGATTTTTTGATAATTATCCTTATTATATATTTATAATTATTTATATTTATATATATTTAAAGGGATAGTTCAAAATCTATCAATTTTTGGCGCCGTTGCCGGGGAGGAGTGTAAGCGATTGTCGTTTCGACGTTTGACAATTAGTGCTTTGAAGATCCTTCCGTGTGAAGTTACTTTGCTTATTTTCTTATAAAAAATATATATATACAAGAAGATTTTCTTTTTTTCTTTTTTATTATATATATAAGACAAGAAAAAATCAAAAATATAAAAAATTGTCCTTATATATAAATAAAATGAATCAATCATATAATACTCTCAACTTTGAGTATTATCATTAATAAGTTCCCGAACCAAAGATAAAAAAAACTTGCCTTTTGTGTCACTTGCGAGGTACGACTCACCTTTGAAAGTTAAACAAACTATAAGAGGGGTATAAGGAGGGTTGTTCCGAGGAACTACGACCCTAAAGGAGAAGGTTTTTAATAGCTTCGCATTTTCCTACTCCTTCGCTCCTTTGTGCGTTTTTCTTTTAGAGAGCTACCATGAAGCTTGTTGATTATTTGGTTTAAGTTGTCTTATCTCATTGTCCGTTATTAAAATAAATCTTTGTGAATCAATTGTTGAAAAACCAAAAAGTTAATTAGTATAAATTCTCTTTTTATATTTCTTTTTAGTGCATGAGAGCTCGATCTTCGACAAGGAATCTTTTCCACCTCTCGAAGATCCCGAACGTACAATTCGAAGAAGGACTCGTGTTGTTCTTAATCTTTTAAACAATTTTGAGGAAATTAACATGGCCGCTAACGGAGCCGGTAATGACGGACCACCTCCTGCGGGAGGCGGTTTACCAGTTCCCGACCTCCGAACAATGAAAGAGTTGTGCCAACCGACTTTGGATGGTCGAGGTGGACCGATCGCCCCGATCAACATTCAGGAAACAAATTTTGGACTCAAGAATGACATGATTCAACAAGTTCAAAATTCTTGCCAATTTCACGGACTACCGGGTGACGATGCGAACAAGCATCTTGACAAATTTTTGCATGTCACCCAAAGTATCAAAGTGAATGGGGTCACCGATGACGCCCTTCATCTATATCTCTTTCCTCACTCCTTGACACATCATGCCACCACTTGGTTTGATCGTTTGCCAAGGAATTCTGTCACCACATTTGAGCAAATGGCTAAAATGTTTCTCGGAAAATACTTTCCACCCTCTATGGTGACGAAGTTAAGAAATGAAATCACCAATTTCTGTCAACGTCCCGATGAGTTGTTATTCGAAGCATGGGAACGTTATAAGCTTTCGATTGATCATTGTCCTAATCACAACATGTTACCTGTCACTCAAATAGATACTTTCTATAACGGGTTAACTTTAAGACATCGTGATACCATCAATACTGCTGCCGGCGGGACCTTTATGAAAAGGCGACCCGAAGAGTGTTATGATCTAATCGAAAATATAACCGCCTATCACAATGATTGGGATACTTCCGCTTAAAGGAGTGAGTCATCTAGTTATATCACTTCTTCTTCCGATCCGGAATTTGTAGCACTTAAGGCTGAAATAGAGGAAATTAACAAAAATTTAATGAACGTGCTTCAAGTAAACCAACAAGTAAAAGCAGTTACTCCTAGCTGTGAAACTTGTGGTGGTCCACATGCTTATAATGATTGTCCAGCCACCGTTGGCCAAACTCAGAACGTATATGCTGCGGGAGCCTATAATCAAGGTGGTAATTCTTACCAACCTCAAGGTAACCGTAATCTGCTTAGCTATCATTCGGACAATTATCTCGGACCACCAGGGTTTAATCAGAATCAAAACCGAAGCAATCAAAATCAAAAGTACCAAAATAGGAATCAAGGAAACAATCATAATCAGGGGAATAACCAAGGAAGAAACCAATTCTTCCAAGGAGCTAGTCATGTTCAAAACCCGCCTTTAGCTTATCAAGCACCGGCTCATCAAGCCTCGGGTTACCAAGCTTCGGTTCATCAAGCCCCGATTCCTCAACCACAAGTTGTGACTACTATTGAGTTCACAAACTACATGAAGGCAAATGATGCCATTTTGAAAAACATGCAAACGAATATGACCTCATTGACAAATTCCAATATTGAGCTTAAGAATATGTTTGGTCAATTCATGAAAATGAATACCGCTTCATCCTCGGGATCAGGAACACTCCCTAGTAATACCATTACTAACCCGAGGGAAGATTTGAAAGGTATCACCACCCGAAGTGGTGTTGCTTATAAGGGACCCACGATTCCTACTACTTCTTCTTCTCCTAAAGTAGTGGAACGTGAAACCGAGGTGACAAAGGACACGGTGCCTCCTACTAATAACGGAAGTACCAAAGACGTCCAACCTCCGGTTGTCCAAGTTGAAACTCAAGTACCAAATTCTGAGCCCGTTGTTGCTCCCGTTGTTGAGCCAGTTGAAGCTCCCGTTAGTGCTCCGAAGCCTAACCCGAAACCGTCAATTCCATATCCGTCTAGACTTAATGACCAAAAGCTCCGCGAAAAGGCTAATAACCAAATGGAGAAATTTTTCCAAATCTTCCAAGATTTGCATTTCGACATTAGCTTCGCGGATGCTCTCATTCTCATGCCTAAGTTTGCCTCGACCATTAAGAGTTTGTTAAGCAATAAAGAAAAATTGTTTGAATTAGCAAGAACTCCGTTGAATGAGCATTGCTCGGCGGTTCTCCTCAAAAAGTTACCCGAAAAACTTGGAGACCCCGGCAAGTTTCTCATCCCGTGCGATTTTCCCGGAATGGATGTATGCTTAGCCTTGGCCGATCTTGGCGCTAGCATTAACCTCATGCCACTTTCCGTGTGGAAAAAGCTTTCCCTTCCCGAACTTACTCCTACTTGTATGACTCTCGAACTTGCGGACCGGTCAATTTCTCGACCGATCGGTGTCGCCGAAGATGTCTTCATAAAAGTGGGAAAGTTCCATTTTCCGGCCGACTTTGTAGTCGTTGACTTTGATGCCGATCCTCGAGTTCCCCTAATTCTCGGGAGATCCTTTTTAAAGACCGGACGTGCTTTGATTGATGTTTACGCGGGAGAATTAACTCTTCGTGTTGGCAATAAAGCCGTAACATTCAATCTTGATCAAACTTCGAGATACTCCTCTAATTATGATGATATATCGGTTAACCGAATCGACGTCATTGACGTTGCTTGTGAGGAGTATTCTCAAGAAGTTCTTGGATTTTCCGTGAGTGGCAATCCCACTCCATCTACAGAACCAATTGTTTCTACCTCTTCTCCTACTCTCACTCCCTTCAGGGATAGTGATTTTCTTCTTGAGGAAACCGATGCTTTCCTAGCTATTAAAGATGAGCCAATTTCACCGGAAAATAATGACTCTTACTATGATTCGGAGGGAGACATTCTTCTTCTTGAAGAATTTCTTAATGATGATCCATCATCACCACCTCTCCCTCCACAAGAACTTAAAGTTGTTGAACCTAAAAATGAAAAATCTTCTATTGATGAACCACCCGAGGTTGAACTTAAGGACTTACCGCCTCATCTTGAATATGCATTTTTGGAGGGTACCGACAAATTACCCGTCATAATTGCTAAAGACTTGAAAGATGAGGAGAAAGCCGCTCTCA
The DNA here is from genome assembly GCA_026074375.1 of Tanacetum coccineum. NCBI lineage: Eukaryota > Viridiplantae > Streptophyta > Magnoliopsida > Asterales > Asteraceae > Tanacetum > Tanacetum coccineum. The sequence goes on along the minus strand of BQNB010074940.1, from coordinate 10,960 downwards.
TAAAGGTTTTGAAGTCACACAAGCGAGCTCTCGCTTGGCAACTTTCCGACATTAAGGGTATTAACCTGGAATTTTGTACACACAAGATTCTAATGGAGGATGACTTCAAACCGGCGGTCCAACACCAAAGAAGGGTCAATCCTAAAATCCACGAGGTGATCAAAAAGGAGGTTCTTAAACTCCTTGATGCCGGATTAATTTACCCTATCTCGGATAGTCCTTGGGTGAGCCCCGTGCATTGTGTACCGAAAAAGGGTGGCTTTACCGTTGTTGAAAATGAAGAAAACGAGTTAATTCCTACTCGATTGGTTACAGGATGGCGTGTATGCATTGACTACTGAAAGTTAAATGATGCCACCCGTAAAGACCACTTTCCATTACCGTTTATGGACCAAATGCTTGAGAGACTAGCGGGAAACGAATACTATTGTTTTCTCGACGGTTTCTCGGGTTACTTTCAAATTCCCATCGACCCTCAAGATCAAGAAAAGACCACATTCACGTGTCCTTATGGAACGTTTGCCTACCATCGCATGCCTTTCGGCTTATGTAATGCACCGAGCACGTTCCAAAGGTGTATGATGGCTATCTTTCACGATATGATCAAAAAAACGATGGAAGTCTTTATGGACGACTTCTCGGTCTTTGGGAATTCATTCGGAACTTGCCTCTCCCATTTGGACAAGATGCTTAAACGGTGTGAAGACACCAATCTTTGTCTAAATTGGGAAAAGAGTCACTTTATGGTCAAGGAAGGAATTGTCCTTGGCCATAAGATTTCCAAGAACGGGATTGAGGTTGATAAGGCTAAAGTTGATGTTATTGCTAAGCTACCTCATCCCACCACCGTCAAAGGAATTCGGAGTTTTCTTGGTCACGCCGGGTTTTATCGTAGATTTATTCAAGATTTCTCAAAAATAGCCCGGCCGATGACCCGTCTTCTTGAAAAAGATACTCCGTTCTTCTTCTCCAAAGAGTGTATTGAAGCTTTTCAAACACTTAAGAAAAAATTGACCGAAGCACCAATATTAGTTGCCCCCGATTGGGACCTACCTTTTGAGCTCATGTGTGACGCGAGTGATTTTGCAATAGGTGCAGTCTTGGGGCAACGAAAAACAAAACATTTTCAGCCTATACACTATGCAAGCAAAACTATGACCGATGCTCAAGCTCATTACACCACGACGGAGAAAGAATTACTTGCCGTGGTGTATGCTTTCGAGAAATTCCAGTCCTAGATCAATAGCACAAGATATGAGAACGACCACTAAAACGTGTCTTTTAAAGAACTTAATTGGATTTAACAAAAATACTTGTTCATTACATATGGCTTATAGGCTTCATAATGTTCAATACATAAGTAAAAGATTTCGGTTTAAACAAATATTCCCAAAATGTAATACAGACCCAAATCATTAGTAATTGACTTTCTTCAAAGTGACCCAATGGTTTCTGGAGCCACCTTGTGCATTTATTGACCTGAGAAAACATGCTTAAAACGTCAACATAAAGTTGGTGAATTCATAGGTTTATGTAAATCAATAGTAGGACCATAAGATTTCCAAGTGTATGATTAAGCAATAGATGCAAACATCATAAAAAGTAATTACGTTTTCCTAAGCTCATGCCATCGAAGCTCGACATGTATGAATGCAGTAAATTGCCAATAAATGCCCGTGAATGATGTTCTAACCCGCAACATCCCAAATCCGACATGGTATACGTTTGTTGTCCGGCAACCCGGCACAATGAGCGCTACTCACCCAAACGGGGATGTCAATCCCAAATAGATCTATTTATAACATTCGCGCTCACAATCTAGTAATTGACAGTTCATGATAAAGGGCTCAATGGGTTATCGCTACTTAGGCAAACACGTAATCATAGTATAAAATGTACACTTGTGTCCAATTTGTAAAACAAAGCATGTTCTCACCCCAAAGATGTAAATCATTTACTTGATGGCTCTTGGGAAGGTATACGACTAAGGATAGATATCGTTAATAAATATACATCTATTAACCTGATAGTTTATACACCAATAAACCTTGACTTTAGATACAATAATACTTTTATTATGTTAAGTCCAGTCCGACCCTTTAAGTGTTTATAAAATCATTTAAGTTTTATAACATACTTTTAAGTTTCTAAGTTTGACAACTTTAGTCCTTTTATTTAAGTTTGGTTAAATTACACCTTTTAACCCCTAACTTTACAAAGGTTACACTTTAGGTCCTTATATTCTCAAAACAGTTCTTTAAGTTCCAGAAGTGACAAAACAGTCCTTAAAACTTTATAAAACCAGTTTTGACAGTTTTAACCCTTAAGTTTGAAATTTGACACTTTTAGTCCCTTAACTTGTAAAAATCACATTTTATGTCCAAATAAGTTATAACAAGTGGCCATAGGTTTTATTAACTCCAATAAGCTACATAAGCTGTTGGCAGCTTATAAATAAGCTCAGATGAGCTTATTTAGGCTTATTAGGCCTATTGGACTCGTAAAAGTCCATTAAGCTAATGAATGGTCCATTTAAGATTCCAAAAGCACACAAGCACTCATTTGACTTATAAAAGCTTACGTGAGAGTTTGGCTGAAAAATAAGCTCGAGTGAGCTTATTTGAGCTTATTCAAGCTTATTCGAGCTTGTTGGGCTCGTTAGCCCATCAACCTTAACCCAAAATGTTTTTAAAGGTCCACTAGGGTTTCACTACATGATCCAACTTATTTTCTTATCTCATTAAGCACTTATGATTATAATTAATCTATTTTCACTGTATGGTTTATTCGATAAGCTAGTAAGCTTGTTAATGGGCTTTTGAGTCCATTAAGAGTTCGATAAGGCCCTTTAAGCATTTGGACTCACTCCTCTAAGGTCCATTAGCTTTTCTAAAGTTATTATAAGTCAAATAAGCTGTTTAAGCTCAAAAATAAGCTGTCTAAGCTTATTTATGGCTTATGGGTTTTCGTTGGTCATGGTAATGGGCTATCAAGCCCATTAAGGGTCCGATTATGTTTACACTTGAGGTTAGGGTCCATATAAGTTCAATAAGCATATTATGTCCCTAAATAAGC